>KE504636.1:140674-160037 GCA_000441515.1 Elaeis oleifera | reverse complement strand
TATATATATATATATATATATATATATATATATATATATATATATATATATAGATGAATCTCAATGCATGCTTGTGTGAGGAGACATTCAAACTTTAGCAACTATAATAAACGTAATTACAACTGGTGGTCGTCCTTAATTAGCAAGGAAGTATAAAAAAGGTGGCCAAGCGGGGAGCCAAAAGATAAGAGTGAATGCGGTGCTCAGTGTGTACTTGTCATATCTACAGCTTACAGCTAGTAAATGTCCCCGAACCTAAGCTCGAACCTTAGCCGGAGATGAAGGGTCTGTTCTGTCCTAGAGAAGAAATTTAAACACTGGGCCATAACCTACCACCAACGCAACCAACCATTCCTAAAAGATCAACTTTAAAGCGGCAACAGGGCGGTATGCTGATGGATCTGTTGGACGGATCGATCAAAATTTTAAGCCTCTGGAGGAAACGACAAATGAAGCAGGGGTTATAGAGGAAGCATCACGTTTGTGATATCAACACCGTCACTTCGGCAAACCATGCAATGCATCTATTCCAAGGTAGAGCCCATGGGTCGGACCAGCTCAAATTAAATACACTTCCAACTGTACCTATTTTTTCCACAGTAATATGGCATTCAACAAACATGATTACATGGTATTTATCTAGCTCATGACAGCTCCGTATCTATTCAAAAATTCTTCAAGATATTTTAGTCGCAATCTTCTTTTTTTTCTTTGCCAATCTGATGCTGGAATGAGTAGATTAGGAGTAATTGGTCTGCAAAGCTGAGATAATTCAATCCGACCCGACAACCGGTCAGCATGATCATCGGTCCGAGCCAAATGGAATATTCTTACTACGGAGTAGATTTAGCTCTTCTACCCAAATATGCATGAGGCTCTAGCAATATCATTGCATGCCAAGTTGTTGTAGCATGACCTCAATTTTGTTGTGCCATATTAATATATATTACGATCTCGAATTTGTTAAGATGCTATCTTAGAAGATTCGAGATTTTTGTTATAAAAAAATCTAGAAGTCCTATATGAAAGGTAATGCAAAGATCATCTTAGCTAGGAGACACAGTCTCTATATTCTTTCTTCTTATTTTGTTCGCACTTCAAATTCTTCTGACTCATACATCGGAGAGCACGGTCGGAGTTAACCTAACGAGCTGCTTGAGATTGAGGCTCGAGCAATATCGTTGCATGCCAAATATGCATGAGACTCTAGCGATATCATTGCATGCCAAGTTGTCGTAGCATGTCCTCAAGATTATTGTGCCATATTAATATATATTACGGTCTCGAATTTATTAAGATGCTATCTTAGAAGATTCGAGGTCTTCGTTATAAAAAAATCTAGAAGCCCTCTACGAAAAGGTAATGCAAAGATCATCTTAGCTAGGAGACACTATCTATGTATTCTTTCTTCTTCCTTTGTTCCCACTTCAAACCCTTTCTGACTTATACATCAAAGAGCACGGTCGGGGTTAATCTAGCTAGTGAGCTACCTGAGGCTGATACCTCGTCTGTTATCTCCTAGATCCATGAAAGCGAGCAACACAAGTTAACTTAAAACACTAAGTCTCTTAAGGCAAAAATAATACCCCTAATCGCTTGGTGGTTGCATGCATAGCTCTCAAGCACAAAAAGTTAATCTTAATAACATGGTACATAGCTTATGTGTGATTTCACTGGAATAAATAGTTGCTGGTAGGAGTACATAACAACTATTCATGCCCCATTTTACGTGAGATTTTCTGTCACAGAAGCAGTAGTGCTCCAGTAGCAGAGGGTATTTCAATTTAGTAAAGGGTGGAGGGCCCGGGCGCCTCGGAGAGTAGATATTTGGCTCTGTCGACTGTACCGAGTTTGAAATCAAAGGAGACTGCAAAGGAACCACGGAGGACAATAAAGAGAAGAAATTTGCAGAGAACACTGGAACATAAAGGGGCGCACTGAGAAGGCTAGGTGTCATCATTGTTCTTCCTTTGCTGACCAAGTTGTTTCTTCCTTTGCTGACTGTCTCCTAAAGCTTATACTTTTTTCAAAGTGGAATTAAAGAGGTTAATGCTCATGGGATTTGAGTTAGATTTAGAATAAAATAGATAAAAAGTTCATATAGCCATTGTTTCCTCAAGATTAACAGAATAAAAGCTATTTCAGCTTTGTTATAACAGCTGTTTTGGATGTAATTTTCATTTTCAATATTACAAAACATATATTTTTGGAGTGATGATGTTATTTCACTAATAATATTCATCTTTACAGCTCTTATTTATTTCCTGAAAGTTATGTAACAGTAATAATTCAAAGCACCTGTAGTTGCTATTATTACATGCAAAGCATGGTACGCATAGCCACCCTGTGAAATGAGTCGATGGATAGCTTTGCTTGCAAACATTCATATGGTTCCTTTTTCCCCTTTTATTGTACATCTTGGACTGTAAGCTGTTGCTAGTGACAAAGATAATGAGAAAGCACTACAGTAGAGGCATTTTTGGTATCAGGTATTATATGGTTTGTAGGGACACCGGTTGTAGGGGCCCTGTGAGCTTGTTCTTTCTTGTTTTGTTCTCTGGAACCCATGTAATACCCAAGAAAAAAGAGGCATGTCTGGTATCACTTTTGTTTCCCTTTTATTTTCAGGAGTTCAAGAAGAAAGTTGAATTAACTGAACAAATATATATCATAGAACTCCTTGATTTTTTGATAGTTTATAAACCATTTACACATTTCGGGGTAACAAAAATTTACCGCTTTCAAAAAGATAGAAATAAAAGTAAGGAGTGGCTGAAGTTTCATACAAATGTTAAATCAGTTACCATGCAATATATGTGAATGTGTTTTTATTTATAATTACATTGTAAAATGAAATAAATAATCTAATAATATTTTATTAAAAACAATGAAACTATCAAGTAGCATGCATTGAAAATTTGTAATATTATACAAATTGTTACTTGAGGGTTAGCTATAAGTTATCTACTAGCAAATAAATATCGTGCAATGCATAATAAAGAAAAGGAATTAGTCCAAACTTTTGTTTAGAGAATTTTAATGGGAAGAGGAAGCATTATGAGTTAGCTATATATATATATATATATATTATCCGACACCAAAGTGCCGAATATCATTTATGCCATTAATGGTGTTAATAAGATCTAATACTTGATCAGAAGAGTCAAACTAGCATCACACTATTAAAGCTTAAACTTGTTTGAACACTATATATTTAAGGTTGATCGATATTTCTTGACTTCTTTTCATCTTATCAAATAGGGTCCATCTAGATCTAATTGGATTGAGTCCAATCGGATGAGACTACCTAATCTAATTTCATTTAGTTAGATTTTAATCTGTATCTAACTTTTAGGTCCTACTTTGGAAGTCAAAAGCTGAAGAACGAACGTTAATGAGTCAAGAGCTTAGTTCTGTGAAATTCCCTGGACATTCTCTCTGAAAAGAGCCCTAAGCCTAAAAATTAGGAATCCTTTAGAAATCAGATGCCATTAAATTACAATTCTCCAAATAAGTCATGAGCTTTAATATGAAAATTTAGATCTTAGGGTTAACAATGTCACGAAGATTTTCTAAGAGATGACATTTGGAATATTTTCTTTTATTATACAATCCAAGAAATTCATAAGATAGGGTGTCACATAATAAGTAAAAGAAAGAAAGTAATAACAAGGCCAAATCTTTGTGAGGATTATTCTATTATTACTAAAGAACAGATGAAATATGAGACAGATGAAGATTCTCTTGAATATGATGTGAACTCTTAGAAGAAGCTACCCGGCCCTACTCGGGTCTCCATGGTTCATGACAAATTTGAGGGGATGACATGTAATTTTTTTCAATTCCAATGAGTATAGAGTTGCCAATGCGGCGACAAAAGGAGAAGATTCATGTGATTTCAAATCCAGTATTTTAATCTCCTCATCTCTTCTGCTATGTTAATTTAATCATATATGTAACTATCTAAGCCAAAAATTATGCACGTTAGGGAATTTATTTTATGTCAAGTATTTGTTAAGAATGATTGCCGCATAAAGCAATTCCAAGATGATTAAACAATGTCGAAAGCATGCACAAGATCATGGAAGAAGCATGGAATCAGTAAAGAAAATATATGAAACCAATGCATACATAGGTTGCATTTACATACTCTGAATTAATATAATGGCTTGATGATGCTGCTTGAATCCACCAAAGTGTCAATGATCTTTGATGCATTTATTCTTGGGATACCTTATTGGTTCATCTTACATGAGATTAAGAGATCTATGCATCACCTCAAAACTAGAGAAAGAAGACAGTGATCATGATTAGATTGACTTGCATGGCTTCAAAATCCATCTTCACTACTGCTGCGTTTGGATGAATCAGAATTAACATGGATTGAAACAGAAATTGAAAGTCATATTTTCGAATGCATTTACCTCATACCTGAATAGAATTTGAATATTAAATGATAATCCGGATTAGATTTCGGAATATTGGAGCATTTCCATTTCCCCCTCAAATGAAATGAGAAAAAAAACTCTTCCCAAATCCCAATCAAGGAATAGAAGTCACTTGTTCTCATTCCTAACTCCCTAAATATCTTAAAGGTCGCCATACTTCTAAGAGAACTGCTCATAGACGATATAGGTGGGATGAAGTAGGCCTGCCATGCCGAAACTTCTACTTTAATATTAAGTATGATGGTCCTTCCAAGCATCAACCACTTATCATGCAAATTAATTTGAAGCAAAGGGCAGTGCGAGTGTGGCAGACACACCAGAATGTGACAAGTATATAATTGAATCACTAAAAAAGAACTGCCCTCATCCGGCGGACAACAGGGAGGAAAACTCGGGAGTAAATTTGAGCTGTCCTCCTTTAATAGAAGATTGCTTAAATGACACCCACTCCACTTTTTCCACCGAGATATTTCTCAACTCCTTTTGGTAAAGTGAATGCTAACTTTAATATTGTTTCATCATCATTCATGATGACAGCCATGAGCACAACCAATCCCTCACTTTAATCCAACACACACAACATCACCAATGCATCACAACAACCTGCTTCCCAAATGGAGGATGAAAGCATGGATAGCAACAGTTAAAGCCCTAGAGGTGAAAAGGATAGGAAAGAGAAAAAAAAATCACCACAAAAGAATTCACACATCATAGATGGACCATGCTTTCATTATTATTATCATTTTTAAACTTTATAAACACATATTAATACATCATTAAAAGCTAGAGCACTAGCTCCCACCATTACATTCACTTCTTTGCTTTCACATCTTATAGAGCCACAAGATAAACCAACTCTCCAACTCCCTAAAAGCTTCAATATAAACTTCATATAGAACTATAAATATACCTATACCTAACTTCAACATCAAGCAAAAAGTTCTTTAAAGAAGATGAAAAAGAATTAACAGCAGAAAAGAGAAACCAAAGAACCCAATTAGTTTCTCATGTATATCCAGCAGACTCTCTGGTCTACCTCTTAACTTGACACCCTCCCACACTTTGAAAGGAACTAAAGAGAGAAGAAACAGAGGAAGAAAGAACACCACCAAGTAATCAAAGTCCTTTCTTTCCTCACATAATTGAGCAGCTATTGGGGTTCTCATCACTGAAGAAGTTTGTATATGAATCACCATGAGGTGGTGGCATCGGCATGTAAGCCGGCCTCCCATATCCGTATGCCATCGCCGGCGGGTATGCGGCGGCGGCGGCGGCACCGGCTTGGCCATTCATCATCATCCTCTGTTGCTGCATCAAAGCAGCCATGTACTGCTGCTGCTGCTGCTGCTGGTAGGGTTGGCAGCAGCAATCATCTCCGGCGCCGCCACCATCCCTCCCTGGAAGTATCCGGGCGGCACGGCCCCAGCCGGGAGGCCCTGGACCGCGGTGCCGGCCGGAATATTCCCCATGTGGCCCATTGGGGCACGGTGCATGTTCCCCATCTGACCCAGATCCATGCCTTGGAAGCCCTGGCCCATCATGTTGGGTGGTTGCCCATTGGCTGGACCCCTCCCACTCCATCATTCTTCCCACCACCCTTCTTCCCTCCATTGCTCGGATTGCCATTATTAGCATTATTCCCACCATTGCCATTGCCATTGGGAGCCCCCTTACTATTGTTCCCTCCTCCATTTTTACCATCTTGGGGCCCACCACCATTTTTACCACCACCTTTCTTACCTCCCCCATTGTTATTATTGCCGCCCATAGCCTTGTTTTGCACTGGAATTTCTACAGCACCACCACCCTTCTTACCATTGCCACCGCCTCCGCCGCCACCGCCACCGCCACCGCCTCCGCCACCGCCACCTTCTTATCATTAGCCATCCCATTCCAGTTAGGCTGAGCATTCATGGGCTTCATCATCTTGGGATCGTAGTCGAAGTCATCGTCGAAGCCATCCATGTCGTCGAAGTCGTCCTCATCATCCAAGTCATCGAACTCGTCGTCGTAGTCGCTCCCTTCGTCGCCGTCTCCCTCAGGTGGGAGGCTGAACTTGACTTGTTTCTGGTCCTTCTGGAAGGGGAGCTTGAGGTCCTTCAGCTGGGGGAACTTCATATCCTTGAAACCTTTTATCTGCTGCTGTAACAGTTGGAGCTGCTGCTGCTGCTGGGGGTTGGTTGCTGGCCCTTCTGGTCCTTCCCACCAACACCTCCTCCCCATCCTCCACCCTTCTGGAGCTTGCCATTGTCTTTCTGCTGCCCTTTCCCACTCTCAAGCTGGAGCTTTTGAACTGGTGGCTGAGATTTTGGTTGTTTCCACCCTTTGAGCCCCAGAACTCTGCATGCTTGCCAGCCTTGTTTAGCTTCTTTATGAGGGTGGCAGGATCAACATTGCCTGAGACAATCACCTTCCCCTGCTCTGCATCTATGTTGGTCTGGTAGACCCCTAAAATTAACAGGAAAAGAAACATAAAGCATTGGAGGCGCAGAGAGAGAAGAAAAAAAAAAGAAGAAATTTTATGCAGAATGTTGGAAAAGAAGCCCTTGCTATAATAGCATATAAAAGAAATAAACTGAAGACTCTAGACAGAAGTTCTAAATCACAGAATAGCACTCAAAATGGGGAAGGGTAAAGTAAAATCAGGGGGAAAAAGGGGAGTGGAAATACCTTCAATCTTATGAAGCAGTTTCTTCACCTTCTTCTTGCATCCATCACAGTGTATGTTCACTTTGAGAACACATGTCTGCAAGTGAGGAAAGAAACAAAGAAAAGAAACAGACAAAAAGGAGAGAAAACTAAGAACACATACCAAACACAAAAACCATGAAACAGAGCTACAGATGAAGGGAAAACTAAGAAACACCATTATGGGAAAAGTAATTACATGGAGAACAAAAGGGTATGAAAACAAAGAAACAAGTATGTGATGCCATTGAGCTCAGAAGAAGCAAAGTGAGAGAAGAGTGTGAAAAAGTGGAAAAGAAGAGGCATACCCGTATCTTGAGGAAGTTGATGTTATCTTCTTTACTCATCCTCACCAGCAAACAGATCAACCAAACCCAGGAATGGATTCAAAACAAGAACAACTCTTCAGATATCTGGGACACAGAGCAAGTGAATCAAAGGAAGCCAAGGCTTAACAAACAAAAACCTACAAACCAAATCCCTTCCTGTGGGCAGCTTTCCAAGCCCAAAAGAAAACAACACACGAGTAGAAATGGCTTATATCAAGAAGATTTTAAAGCACTTTGGTGGGCATCAAAAGGACTCTATGCCCAAGCCTTGGTTTTTCTAGCCTCTTTTAGAGAGAGAGAGAGAATGACAGGGGGGGAGTAGAGAGAAGGGGCAATGTCCATATGGAGAAAGAGAGCCAGCTCTGGCCATCGCTCTTTTAAGCCTTTATTTAGCCTCTCTTTTAATTTTTATTTATTTTCCTTTAATTTTTAGCACTGCTTTTTAGCTAATAAATTTGCCTTGGATTTCCTTTAGTCATCCAAAATCGGGTTGGTACCACCGTGATGCAAGAAGCTCACGTGACGGTCTGGTCACCGCGGTGAGTATAAGATGGCGTTTCCGGCCGTGTCAGAAACCGCCCCGATATCGGTCATCGCATTAAAATCGGTGTCATTAAATGCCACTGTCGCATTCTAAATTTACGTGTCTGCCCTCATTCTTTCGTCCATATCCCCTGGCTCCTTCTAGTACATCTTGATCATCCGTTCGGGTGGATCTAGATCACGGGTCTTGATAAATCTTGGAGACGGTTGTGGTGTTGCTTTCCTAGCAATAGAACCAACACTTGTAAAGTGGGTCATTTGCATGTGTTTGCATGATGGAATGGGGCATCCAAAGACAAGCAGACCAAATATACAACTAAGAGTTAGTCCTTATGATTAAGCAACAATAGCTTGTTGAAAGGAACATGAACATGTTATAGATACCAGAATCCCATGCATGGTTGGCCTTCATTGGCACATTACAAGTAGATCTCATCATACTTGTGAAAATGGCAAATAAGTTGTGGTCCATGGGATTCCCATGCGCGTGGTTGCTCGCACTGGATTTGTCCTACTCAAGACTTCATAGTTAGGATCGGATTATTTGCGAACATAGATCTAGTAACACTTAGCTTTACCTTGCATGCTGGACACAATAGTAGCCTTATGATTAGGTGAATAGTCAAGTATTATATTGAGTGATTTTGCGACTTAACCTTTTTTTTAATTATTTATTTTGCCATTCGATGAAGGCAAGATTTAATGATGAATCCTTCATTTTTCCCCTTATTTATCTTGCATTGTAAGGTTTTACTTATCTTCCATGTTTTAAGAGAATATGAAACAAGTGAGAAAGTTGAATCTACATGAATCAATGACTAATGGCAAGAAGGTATTTTTGCATGCGAAAAACAATCTAAGATGTTGAATTCTGAACTAGGAAATCTTTGTATCACGCAGAAGCAACTTAGAAGTGGGTGAATTATTGGGACCAGATTTGGGCGTGCCGGGTGGTGGAGCCAGAATATAATTGATTATGTTAGGGGTGATACGTATGGTGGTGAAGTATGATTTCAATGTCTCTGCATACATGTGTTTAGGAGATAAGGCTTGAGAAATCCCGTAACACCTGGGTAGTGTCTTAAACCATGATGAGCACCTGCAAGGCTGCAAATGGACTTTTGGATACAAAGATGATTAATGTGTCACATCATGGATAGTTATTGCTAAAACTATTATGAGCACCATTGCTGTAACTCTGAGATAAGTACTGGGAAAAACAGTTAGCAAGTATATATGTGATAATTATCTTCTGGTAAAGTTCTGAAAAAAGAAAAAAGGAAAATCATGTCAAGTAATATTTAAAGACGACTCCACTTGTCTCAATCATGTTTCTTTTCTCTTGTATGAATCGAAGTTCTCCATGCATTGAACGGTTAGAATGTAAGCATAAACCATGGACATGGTGGAAATTTATCCCACTCTGGTATGGTTTCTTCATGGCTGGTCTTATAAAGAGTTTCGAAAGCTCTCACAGAGCAGGTGATCTATAAATCAAGGTAAAGGAACACAAAATTCCTTTCCATCTGAAAAGAAGAAGTTGATTTTTACTGTTTTAATATCATTATGCATCCATTGGAGAGGTAGGAGGAGGCCCTTTGGAAAGATAGAGAACTCATGGACCTGGGCAAACTCGATATATTTTAATGATCTTTTTGTTAATTGGGTTTCTATGATAATAGATTGCCATGGTGAAGGAGGAATAAATTTAATTAAAAAATATTGGTAGTACACATAGGCATGATTTAAGCATGCTTTGTCCTCTAAAGCTTAAGTTAATTCATATTTAAAATCTTTGGTGGCGTACCACTTATTGCAGAGAAATTGATTACAAGTTTGCTGCCCATCATTTTCCTTTAGAGCATGGGGCCTCACTCTTTTGATTTAGGAAACTTTGGGTGCCATAGTTCATGCTCTTGCTGTTCTGGCAAAGAGAAAGTTATTGGCTCTGCTACTTGAAAGTGTTCATCATATAATAGAGTAATTTTAGAATGAAGTTATTGGATATAGTTCATGAGTTCCATACTAGTGCTGCAAATCTAGTGGAGATTCTTATGGCCCATAAACAAGGGGTTAAATATCTTAATAAGGCTAAGCCAAAACCCTTCTTATTCATTATTATGATCTTACAAAATGAAACATCTCAAAGTATTAAGTTTTAGCTAAAACAAGACCATGTCCTTCCAAAAATCATATCATTAAGAAAGAAATCTCAATCAGATGTTAAATCATTCTATTATTCTTGTGTTAGAGAACTCTAGCAAAAGGTTATCATCAAGCATACCCTATAAATTAAATAAGCCTGGTTATATCAAATATACCTGCATCATCCTAGCATTTCCTTGTCTTTCTTTTTTAACATCTTGCATAGCTCTAGCACCACATTAGGGTTTTCTCGCTAGACTTTTGGTTCAGTTAGGTTTGGATTGGCCCTCTTTGATCGTAAACTACCTAAACTTGGATTTACTACAACTTCGAGAATTAATAGTTGGAGTAAAATAATTTAAAAATATCAGGCAATGTAGTTCATAGTCTTTGGCCTATGACTAAAATAAATGCATGTCAAATTAAGCCACAATTCTCAGTACAATCAAATCAAAAGATCAAAAGTTAAACATACACAATTGAACCCTAGTTGTTAAAGCAATCAATCATGAAGCTAAGAATTAGATTCCCCTAATATATTTTGTCCTAGATGCACACAAATTCTCGGCAGCCGGCATGTTAATTATGAAAACAGTAAACTAATTATTCTCAACCATACCTCCTCTTTTTTTTTATCATGACAAGTTGCGGACATGCACTCCTTGATCTAATCACCACATTTCTCAATCCCCATGCTGTCCCTCACATAATCCCATCAAACACCACCTCTCCACACCTAAATCACTTCACCTCAGTGAGCATTTGTTGATACTATAGCTAGATAGCATCCACCACCTTATATAGACCTCTATAATTTCCCTACTTCTTATGGTGTATGATTTCACTCTATCACGTGGACTGTGCATCCCCTTCAATGCGTTGTGAGTCCTTTTCCTCTTTCCCTAAAGAACTCAAACATCTCACCTTCTGAGGTCCACAAAGGGAATGGCATCCGCTGGCTCGAGAAGAAACGTTACCCAATTAATAACTGAAACATACGTTACCAAGTTCGCTGCGGCCTTTGTGTACTTGTTTGCTTCCCGTAAGCTCATGTAGTTAAAAGCAAAACAGGCGAACCTACCACACCAAACTCGCAAGGGCTGGACACTTGGGTCTACATGGTAAAAAGGCACACAAGGAGGTCCAAATCAACTTGGGTTGTTTGTGGCCATTGTGGACCAATCCCACACTTGTCCCCCAGGGGCATGGAAGGACGAGTTTGGACCGTTGGATACTTCGAGGAGAATAGGAGGTACAAAAGTGTCAGTGATTGTCTCCAAGCGTAAGAGATTAACACCGGAAGAAAGATCTTTTGGGGCTTTTACTCTCTCTCTCTTGGGAGGGGGAAAAAAAAAGATAAGAAAGATAAAGGAAGAAAGAAGAGAGAGGGAGAGAGAACACGGAGTCCAAAAAATGCCTTGGAATTGGGTATTGGTGCTGTGTGCTTCAGGCCAGGCTATTGTTCAAGGACCTTCACTGCTATCAGAGTTGTCGGGGAAAACGCGTTCCCGTGGCTTTCCAAAGGCTTCCACAGACAAACTTGAACGTTGGAGAAGTCTTTTTTTTTGGGAGAAACGTTACCGGGGTGCCGCTGTGTCACCCACTCCTTTTCCCGACTGATGTGGCAAAAGGGGATTGGTGCAGTTCGCTGTATCATTTGCAACGTTGCATGAAAAAGTAAGCCGGCAATAAGCGAGCAAGCAATAGATGATATACTGATTTTTTATTAAATGATGAGAGATACATGCGGTAGAATGATTCTATTTGAAGATTGTCGATTTGATAAGAAATTTTGCTTATGGATTTGTATCAACAGTACCGGACTTTAAGAGATTTAAACTTTTGATTTGTAGCAAAATATTAAGAAGTATGTTTATGTTGATGCTGTATGAATTATATATTTATGATGAAAAAATCTTAATTGGATTGTATTAGAAGGATTGATCTTATTCTCCTTGGGGTTCAATTGCTTGCTTTGAAAAGACTTTTAAAAAATTTGAGGAGACTTTTGATGAGAAAAAGAGGTTTACATTATTACCTCACGCAACTTGGATTTATGTTCTTCAGTGACATGATTTATTGGGTCAAATAAGATTTTATGTCAAGCTGATGACCAGAGCCTATAAGCATATAACACTCTATTATGTTGAGAATCCTTTTAAGATTGTGGCCATTTTGCATTCACAATGTACTTAAGTTAAAAGGAGGAAGTTTTTTGCTGGTAGAAAAGAGGTTTAAGACCATTGGCAACATGCACCTCATGATATCAAAACTTATCTAAGCACATTAGGCTTGTTTATTGAATTGTGTCATGTTATATAAAAAGAATTTGCTGAAACACACATCACACATGAGGGTAGCTTATTGTATTTGCATTATAGCTGATCATGATCGTGGGCCAGACTTCGAGCCTAAGCAATATTAAATTTAATCGGATTGGGCCAAATAATAAATATTTGATTTTTTTGTGCTCAAGCCTGACTCATAATCAGCTCTAGTTTCGATCCAATTCAATCACCCATCACCCATGCCATCATAAATGGTAGATTGAAGCTAAGAAGACTAAATTGATTTGGGAGAAACACTCCTAATGCTAACACAATCCATAGTCTAGTTGGTTAGGTTATCATTTGTAATGCTAATCTCGGAGGAAAAATATATAAATAAGAACATAACAAAATATCAACCAAATAACCGCAAAGTGTGTTCTGCATCCTTGAATTACTATAATATAACCAACAACCATTAAGTTATGCACATCATATATGACATAGCATGCATTTCTGAACCATCTTATTAATTTGATGACGGTCATCTACGGCTACATGATATCTTTTGGTGCCACACGCATATCATATTCCAAAAAAATACATCTATTGATGATTATTTTTATCAAAGAAAAAAATATGAAAGATAAAAATTAGATAAAAAAGTATTATCAATTTGTGTAATAGAAAATAAAAAGTTGCTTTTGTTAGTTAGGATGATCGGCGTGACAATGAATAATATCAAAGAATGCATTGTCCTCTTTTGCCCAACCTCCCCATCCCTTTGCATGTGAATCTGCCGTCTGCTGCTGCCCATTTGGCACCCAAAACGGATGGTGACAAAATACTCTGTAACTCCTAACAGTGGATCGTTCCTCCTCCTCTCGTCAAAAACAACAAATCTTTTTAGAGCGGTTTCCATTTTTAATAAAGAGGGGGTATAGCTTCCACCCAAAAAGAGGGGCATAGCGGGAAGCGGGATAAAAGGTGGTAACGGTGCCAATGGGACGGCCGAGACGCGGTAAAAAGATAGAATTGCTTTTGGTTACTAAAAAAAATTGTTTTATGGTTCGAGCTACCAGTACTATTGCTCGACTTTATTTCTTCCATTACGCACCTTCCCATGCTCCGGTCAAACCATTAGATTGAAATCACATGCAGCCTCACGCCCTAGATAATTGTCACCTCCCCCCCTCCTCTCTCTCTCAGATGCAATCTTGACCTTGAAGGAGCTAGTTCCAAGTGCACCGCCCCCGTATGGCACATAAATTACACCGCAAAATATTATATAACGCTCGATGGCGGCTATCAAAAGATGAATAGCTATCAAGCAAAATGACCTTAAATATATGTGATGCATTATTGTTGATAGCCATCGATCTCTCTTTATAGTAGCCATTGGGAAATGCACAACACTCCACGGTGCAATCTATATACCATAGAGAATTCTGAGTCTGGTTCGAAATTCAAAGTTACCTTCCAATTTCATGACCCATGGGAAGCATTTGAGTTGCAACTAGGCTAGCAGCCAAGAATGTCCCGAACCAAATCAAGCATGATTCTGAATTGATTTGATTTGATTTTATATTTTGATTTTAATTTCATTTGATTTTAGAAGGTATAGTCCAAGAATCGAACCAAAACTTTAGCTGCTGAGCAAAGAGTGTTACCATCAAAACAAATGGACCAAAAATGTCTATGAATAGTTTGGATATAACTTGACGAAGATATTTGACAGGCACATCCAATGAGAGAACATGCCAAGCTCAAATAACACATCAAACCGGTTCCTAAATCTGGTTTAAAACCCTGAGCCTCCAAGGTCAGCTTGACAAACAGCAGTATGCTCATTCTAACTGATGAGCTTTCTGCCAATCTCAAGCCTCAGCAGCTTCCTTTTCGCATTCTTATTGTAATTGTACATGAGGGCTCAGTGATCTCACTTTAGGCCATTGGTCTACAGTTCATTCTCACCCGGAGGAACCCACTTCAGGGAGGTTGGTTACAATCTTTTGAAAAACAATCAAATTTTGGACTTCACCAAACAGTAATGTCCCTGCTCTTGTGACTGCCACAAGAGCATTAGTGTTATGAGCACCAACCTGCCATGACTGATATGCATGCATCAATTATTTAATTCACATATAATGGATGCATCCATCGAGGTCGAAAATATATAATGGTCTCATTCAATCCAAAGCAGGTAATTTCAGCAAGAGAATAGAAGTGGCATGTCAAATATAATACCAAGGGCATGCTTGGATAATTGGGCCCAAAATTTATAAAATTATAAGTTTAGGTCAATACAACTATCTAAATGAGTCATAGGCTAGCAGTCTTTATAAATGCCTAGAGAACTATTACAGTGGATCAGCCCGAATCGTATAGGCAGCAGATGCTTTTTCTCTCCCTATGGGGTTCGGACCATCCCCCTGTAATGGCTCTCTTGACATTTATAAAGACAAGCTTATCCCAATCTCACTTAGATAGTATCCACGATTGCTATGGAATTTTGAGCTCATTCATCTAAACTGGCCCTAAGTTGGATTTAAAAAAAAAAATAACCAGCAATATCATCTTTAGCTTTTGAATTTTTGAAGGTAGGTGGGCATTGATCCACAATTGTAGCCCATATGACCAATCACCTGACTCTTTCAAACTAAGGGAAAAAAGGATGCTCACATGTAATAGCATAGAACATTTGGGATGTTAAGGGCTGAAATGATTGTCAAATCCACTGACTCCGTAAGTATATCCTTGCACAATCCACAACATATATGGCAATCTGGTCTTTGTGAAAAATGGGAGAAAAACTATCCCTTTTTCTAATGATTTGTTTAAAAACATTTTAAGGGCCATAACAGCTCCACTCTTCCATACTTATTTCAAAATTAGACCATGCTATGTTTCAGATGAGTGCTTTAAATTTATTTCTAACCAGATATGCCTTTATGCAATGTTGCTATGGCAAGATCCACTTGCTAGGCAATCCTGCTATTATTGTACCAAGGGGCAAAACTAGTGTTTTGTTAATTGTGAATCTGTGATTTGTGAAGATCAAATAGAAATAATAAAATGAGATTGGTAACTAGGCCAAGAATGTCAGCTTGATGTATAAGTTCGAAACTATCATCATAATGCAAGAGCTGATCGACATGAATATTATTATATTATTAAGCTGTAGCTACTTAATCCACCATTGTATCTGAAGCAGTGCCGATATGTTAAGCCAATAGCTCTCTATGATAAATAATTTCCATTTGCAAGTGATTACATTTACAATCAATTAATATATAAGGGTTTCCCTTTAAGCAAACTATAAAACCCCATTCTTTGCCATTTTGGGAAATGGAATAGTGTGATATTTGGAGGTATCTCTTGAGAACACAATTTCTTCCTAATCTTTGTCAGCATTCCTAGAAATCAAAACAGTTACAGTGATTAGGTTGTAGAACTGTATATAAAGAAGAGGTGAAGGATCAGATGTAAATAATGAAACCCCAGAGACTTGCGAGAACAAAAGCATAGTATCTACCAAAATCCATGTCTTTTGAAGCAATTTCTTTGCAGAGATCACACAATAGAAGCCTAAATAAACAAATTTGATCTGGTTATCTCTACAATGCCTTTATGTCTAAGATTTAGTAAAAACATACACCATAGTTAATACCAATTTCATAGTCCATGTTAATTCTTTTGAAAGCAGACACGAGTGGCATCATACAGTGCCAGTGTCATCCACTTTCACCAGTGAAGCCTCAACTCCCAAACAGTCAGCATTTCAAATTAAAGTTCTGATATGAACATGGTTCTTCAAACACAGCAGAGGAAAAGTTACCTCACATACACCATGCAGCAATAATCTGTGAAATGGATCTTGAACATGTAACACAAGCACATCTCTGTCCCCACTATCTTTGATGAATGCTCGGACATGTTCCTTCGGAGTTAATAAAATTTAGGACAGGTATAAGCAAAGCAAGCATTCAAATAAAGTGACGGTCTTAAAAGGGTGGAGAAAAACACATAAGAAGAACAGTGCTTTGTTCAGTGCCTCTAGCTTGTTTAAACCTTGCCATTACAATTGCAACAAGACTAAAGCATTATTATGTAGTCCTCAAATCAAAATTGACCTTATCATCCTAACTCTTTGAACTTGCAAATATGATAATAATTTTCATATTCTTAAGTTGTAGTAAGTTTATAAGCCTTCAGCTTTTAAATACAGGTGCTAGTTATGGTTACCTTGGTTGCTGGTACGAAATGGTATCCCATGCCATGGTATAAGTCATTATGTGATAACAATGGACAAAAAAGCAAAGTTAACAGAAATAAAGCTTAGGAGACTAGGAATATAATAAAACCTTTAAAAAATGGGCAAATATAAGAGCTAGAAGAAGAGGGATGCAAGCACTTCAAATATAAGTCATATTGCTGAAAAACCCTCACGACTAAAAGATATCATAAAGGGTTTCAAAAATAACAATGAAAGTATAACGATGAAAGTTATAACTAGATGCAACTAAAAGATATAAGAGCTAAGGTTTGGACAGCACCTTTGACATTTTGTTAATGTATAACATAGCCAATGTGTACCCCAAAAACTTTTGCCTAGAGTTTTGAGCTTATTGTATTGTTACTTATATAGTTGCATGATGTTAAGTTTGCATGATAAATCATCGAAAACAATCCAACAAACTTATCAATAGTAATATACACATCTACAATGATGTAGAATTCTAAGCTTTTTATAGATTGTGAGAAACTATGGTCATTTTTTTAAATATGCCTACGACTAGTACTAGGCATTGTTGTTAGTCATCATTATTGTTGTTAGTAGTGCTATTATTTATCCAAAATAATATTATTATCATTGTTATTGTTTTTATTGTGCCTAATATATTTATTATTTAAATAATTAAAAATATTAATCATATATGCACTTGCATATACATCCCTCATACTGCATATGCATTATGCAATCCCTCAACCATCCACATACCACAGCCGCCTTTCAAAACATTAGTTAAAAATTTAAATTGTATATAAATTAGGTGGGATATGAATTGCTGCTTACTCTTACTTTTTCATTTCTGTCATTTGATAAATGATATGTTTCCTCATCATATTTACATACCTCAGTCCCAATCTTAACCCATCTTTTCTATGTACATCACATAATACAATCAGAATATTTTACATGACCACAACGAAATTTGGGTGCGCATAAGTACAAAGGTTTTTCTGTTTCAGGGTTTTTTTTTTTAATTTTTATATAGCAGCTTAATCTGATCTCAAAAGGAATGCACTTTTACTGCAGATTATAAGATCTTATCTACATTGTTGCTACAGAAACTAAACAAGTTCTCAAAGATTACTCTTTTGTTATCTCTGATCATATTGAAAGAAAAGGACACAAATCAAATCCTTGCGTTGCCAGCCAAGATTTATAACATCAATCTTTCTTTCAATCAACTGCTGCGGGACTTCACTACCTAGCCTTTATTTCCCCAAAAAAAATCAAGGCAAAAAAAAAACACATCTCACAACAAATAAATATTAAATAGACAGCAAATAATAAATTTATAAGGATAGATCTGTCAAATCCAATGTAGCTACTAATCTACCTGAAATTAATAGAACACAGAGAAAGAAACTTAAAAATTTTTATCTGATGCACTAACAAAAAAAAAAAAAAAAAGGGAAAAGAGACCTTCTCGAGAATCCAAGATGGAAACGGGAAGAAGTCCTCCTCCCTCTTCAAGAACTCCGGCTTCGCCATCGGATTCAAAGATGAGAGAAAAAAAGTCACCAATCAATTTCGACGCTCTTGCGGTGATTGGAGGGGGAGAGGAGATCGAAAGGATGGGCAGTAACGAGTAGAGATGAGATGCTTTGGGTGCTAGAATATACCACTTCTCCGTATATCGGATGATGTCGTGTCGTCATGCAATCCTCGGTTGTTAGATTAGATCTCGCATCTGTCCGGATGGGGAATGTCGATCTAGACTTAAATTTGGTCGGATCTCCGGTCTGTCCCGGCCCAGGTTGTAGCTTAGGTTTAGCTGGGCCAGGCCCAACTTGTTCGAACTCAGCCTTAAATGCAACCCACTTATGGATTATGGATCTCACTTCTGATCAAAATTGATATTTAATGGACAAATAACTCTGCATCGATCCGGCGTAACCTTAGTTGTGTTCAACAGGAGAAATGTGGAGCTAAGTTGGGTTCATTTTTGCATGGATAGTGTCTCATGGTTGAGTGTCTTTTGGTCGATTTGGGTCTTTGTAGTTGGCCTTTAGGCAGTTAAATTCATTAGATTTGCATGTCAATTTATTATGTAAATTATGATTGGTTGTCAGTTAAGCGCATGACATCTACTTTGGAACTCGGAGAATGATGCAGAGGAGAGAATGAAAACATAAGAGGCAAGGTGCATATCAAAGATATTGAGAGTAAAATATGATTTCCTCACTTGGCCAAATGTAAGTGCTTCTTGCGGAAAAAAAAAAAGGTTTACGTTTACATCCTAACATTAGAATAAACCAATAAACCTTGGTCATAGCACTCAAAAAGTCTAGACAAAACAGTAAACAAGATTGAATTACATTCAGAATACCATTCTTTTTTACACGATGAAGTGCAGTATATCTTGTTTTCTAGGTTGCATTTTGTAATTGGCAATCTATCCAGACCACTGATAATTTAAAATGGGCTCAGCAGATTATTATATTTGATATACTTTTTAGATGGCAATCCAAATTATCTTAGCAATCCAAATTATCTCTCAAGAGATAATCTAGATTGCTTTGGGGAGAGGTAGCGATCTAGGCTATCACTTGTTTGGCAATATTGTAAAATTTTTTTGGATAAAATTATCTCTCAAAAAAATCACACAAAATCAATCCCTCCATCCCCTCCCCGGCAACTCTCACCCTCCTC
>KE504636.1:124009-135199 GCA_000441515.1 Elaeis oleifera | reverse complement strand
CTTCTCAGAGATACAGGATGCTATGATTGGCTATGGTATGGATTTGTGAGTGAGCGGATGTGTAGATAGAGTGTCATAGTACCTGATCAGAGGATTGAAGAAATGTAATTATAATTATGCAAGTTTTATGAATTATTATTGAATTAATATTATGGTTGTTAAGATTGTAATGATTTATTTGGGTCTTGTATATTTTTTAGGGCTTGCTCTAAGGAGTGTGCGGCCATCACGTATCCGATCCGGATATTGGGTTCGAGGCGTGACAAAAATTTAAATGGAAGAATTCTAGATTCTCATGCAAGTCCGATTGTACGTAGATAATGCCGGCCTCGCTGGCATCACCCCAATTATTGCTGAGCCACTGAAGCATCCGATTGACCATCATTAATGTAACATCAACTTACATCCATGCATAAGTTGTTTTCATTGTTAGTCAACATTAGATTTGCATATTTTTCTAGGATAGGGTTGTTATTACAGATATTCAGACGTATAATCATTAAAGCAATCAACTATCAACTTGTCGATAAGACACCAGATAAGTTAGCATTTGATGCCAACCTGCTATTTTGGCATCCAATTGACAAGTTACCTCATGTCAATCCACGAAGAAGATTCTCTTAAATTTCTTATCATTTGGAGTTCAGATTCGGGTCTGATTGAAGTGCTAAGGTCCATCTCATGTCTCTAGTTGTCTTAGGAGCCATGATGGCCCAGTAGATTTAGACCCATACATGTCTAGTTTCCAGCATAGATTTGTTTTACATGGCTCCATAATTGAGCACTTTCCTTTGCATTTAATTTGCAGGAAATCCTCGATGACCAATTGGTTTGATTCTTAAGGATTTGAAAGATAGGCCTTTCAAGCAGCAAACACAATGAAATTCCAAAGGTAGATGCCAAGACTTGTCGATGAGATATGTTTTTATTGGGAGAAGATTTACTTTAGAGCAGTAAGAATCATATGTTAGATCTCTGCTATCTTTTCTAGTTATTAATCTCGATTAGTTTTTTTTTTCTTTTCTTTTCTAAATGTGCATGGCTAGACCTTCCACGTCATATTTCTAACTTTTACTCACATATTCAGTATATGAACATAAAAATTCTTAAATATGCAAATATAAAGTTCTAAATTGTGATTCAAAACATTCTATTGGAGGGAGGTTCGAAGACAGTAATAACATGGATCAACAATGAGGCACATTCACAATATCTAGCATTGAGAAATATCAAGCATGTTCATTCTATCTTGTCTAATTTCTCTTACATAATTTCGGAAACTAATCAATTGGTAGACCCGTCTAGCCAACATGGCAAGCTAAGAACAAGTCGAAAAAATTTGATTTGAAGGATTCCTCATAGTTTATCTCATTATATGCAGGGCATATCCCCTTCATCCGATTCAAATGGGTTATTTCACTGTTTTGTGACCAAAAGAAAAAAAAAAAAAAAACACTATTCTTTTTTTTTTTGTTTCAGTTGGTTCTATTTCTCTCTGGAAATCTTCATCCCATCACTGCATTGATATCAATGTAGTTATTTCAATCTGAATAGACTAGTGGAAGAAAAAGTACAGAACAGGGAGCTTCTGTGAGTATAGATTCGCATACTGTTAGCAGGTCCTCTCAGTCACCACATGAAATTATAAAAGTGACATACCACTAATTGAAGAGTCTCTTTTTGCCCACTGCCGTCTGAGAATGCGACCCGGTCCTACCCACTTTCTTGTCTTCTTTTCAGAAGGTAAGCAGGCTCATACCATTAACAAATCAATCTAGATTGCTCAAATGGAATCACAGCCTTTAGCTAAGCTGTCAAAGAAATACTAGAACTAAAGAACTTCTCAATTAATAAAGTCTTAACTAAATAATAAATCCTAGAGTGGAGTTCCTAACCTATAAATATTAAACCGTTAACTTAAGCCTCTCTCCAAACACACCGTCCATTCTGTACCAACTGTGCCACTAATATTGCATACTTCCATCTTATCAAAAAAAAATATTGCATACTTCCATGTTTTGCTGCGCAAATGTCTAACATTAAATATATATTAATCTTTGAGATGCCCAAAATAGTAAGCACCGGGTGCAGATTCAGTGGACTGCATGGCGAATACGGTTTAGATTTTTTCTTGCTTTGGATTTATTGTCATAGATTGCAGACTTTAAAATCCATGGTAGCCACCTATGTTTGGTGATGGGTAATGTTTAAAATCCGGGCTGGACCAATTGGTTGAGCCGGTCGAACATCAGTTGGTCTAACATCCAATGTAGATAAACCCTTAAATCCAGATTGCCACAGAAACTAGTATATTTTCTGAGATTTGCTTTAGATTGCAATTGAGTTGGGAGCTAGGTTATTTAAACTGCTCTCAATTCAAACAAACTGGCAAATTTCCAATCTGAATAAAATCTCTATGTCAAATTAGGGAATTAGCAGTCAATTTTTTGCTAGTTGCCTCTTCTCTTTTTGAACAAGAAATTCTTCTCTTTAATGCCTACATGAACTATGATAGTCGGCAAGAAACCACAGACAGTAAGACCCTTGCTTCAATGAGCACCTCACTTTAAACTCTTGAAGGCTTGAACCCTCTGTATTCTTCTCTTCTCTCTCTCTTTCTCTTCATGTCCCTCTCTCCCTAGCTAGATCCCCAAGGATGACCGGCAATAAGTAGTAGAACCTCTCTCTCACTTTTTCTTTTTTCTTTTATGTTCACCTTGCTCACTGCTGGAGTATGATGATAGGTCAAAGGATAGCTGCAAACAACCTTCTTTATTTCTCTCTCTCCACTTATCTTGCCCTTGTTTTCACAATCTTAAACCCATCCTGTCCCCTGCCTCCCTTACCAATTATGGTGGCAGTGTCACTTCCCACCACTCTCCACCATCGAGGAGCCTTCTAATGCACAAATCATTTACTTGACAAAAATATACTTGAATAAATATATAAGAAAGATTGACTAAAAGAAGAAAAAGATTTGATGTTAGGTTCAGGCCAAGTCAGTTCTAAAAGACTACTATGGATTAAGAAATAACACTAAAGGTTTAACTAAATAAAGAAAGTATCAATAAAAGTTAGGCAAATTTGGAAGGACCTAACATTATGATGTGTCACAGAGATCTTATCCAATGAAGAAACATATTATGGAGAATATTTTTTCTTGTTTATAAAACATTTTATCTTTTGCTAAGCAATGAATGTAGATATATTTGAGGATAGGCTTAAAAGATCCTACAACCATAAATAGGGGTACATCATAAGGCATCATATATTAAATAAAATTTCTAGTTCTATTCTCTATTATTCTGTGATAGCCTTTTTTTATTGCTTTTTCCTCCTAAATTGCTACTTCATTGTCAAAAGATTTTCTGTTTCAAGTAGAAAGACCATCGATAATATTCTATAACAATATTGAAGCTATGATTTATCGAAACACCCATAATGCTCCTTTGCCGGGGATTGATCCAAGAGATGTGGAGATCCAATGATTGCAAGAATAAATAATGCAACTACAAGTGGAGCATGATCATGTAGTTCACGATAATTGCCATCTTATAAGATTAGAATGGGAGGATAATGTGCCACCAAATACATCTTCTAAACACCTGATCAACCATTTCCACTGGTATGCTCTAAATCAAAGGTCAATTCATCTTCCTCCATTTGATGAGATATACAGTGTAACAAGATCATGATAGACTCTTTAGCATCAAAGTTGAGCTTCATGAATTTCATGAAAGACTCAATCCAGAAGAATTCTTTAACTAGATCACCACTGTAGAGGGATTTTTTGAAACTATAGACTTCTCCGATAACAAGAAAGTAAAGATTATGACCATGAAATTATGAGAGTATACATTTATATGATAGAAGAATGTATAGTACTTCCAAGTGAACATTGAAAAAATGAAGATCATTTATTGGCCAAAGATGGAGAAGCATTTATGCTGCCACTTCCTTCTGATAGTCTCACTCTTTTATCAATCTTATGTAAATTTTAGACATCGTAAAAAGAGCATCATTGACTACAAAAAGAAGTTTTTCAAACTCTCTACTTTGGTATGCTCATATAGAGTTGAAGGAACTCATGTAGCTCATTATATAAATGGACTATAAGTTTCGATCTATGATGAGATTATTGATCGCACCATATGACATATGAATAACACCTATCACAAAGCATTACATATAGAGAAAAAGCTACAATAAGTTCAAATGGCAAAAAGGGTATCTACTTAATTATACATATGCTACAAAATTTGCTAGAAGTTTCTCCTTCGAGAATAATACAACTATCCAATTTAGCATTACTAGAGACCATCAAGCACCCAACTATCACGTCGTAATTTCAAGCAAGGTGAGTTCAGACCAACTATGTCATGTGACACACATACTCCACTATCTTCATACATTTGTGAAGATCCAAGACATCATGCTTTCGAGCATTCTTATTGATACTCTATTGCTGAAGTTTATCTCATTGATGCAAATGATGACTGGGATAGTGAATATGAAGATTATGACACAAATCAATGAGAATTGATTGATGAAACTATCTATGATGATGAATCAAGTGATAAATCCACCATCAAGCTAAACATATATATCGAAATCGAAGCTAATTCTTATATCAAATGATATATTCACCTCAAGCCGAAGAAGAGGATTGGTTTTGAACTAACATTTTGGAACTCATTTCATCATTCGTAGATATGTGTGTAATATCATCATTGATGTAAGTCAAGCAAAAATATTGCATCTCAAGAAGTCATCAACAAGCTTAATTTAAAATTAGAGAAATATCTTTGACCATACAAATTAAAAGTAATTAGTTAATCATATTCAAAATTTTGCTTTATCAATTTCTCTATTGGTGACATTTATATTGATAATACATGATGCGACGTAATACTAATAGATACTTGCCATATAGTATTAAGTCATCCTTGACAATATGACCCAAGGGTGATTCATGATGGAAGACGCAATGCATACTCTTTCCATAAAGATGGAGTGAAAGTCATGCTCCATGCCCATGAAGGAGGAATCCCCATCAAACAATAAGGACGATATGAGTATTTTACTATCAAAAGCTTTCATAATAAAAGTAGGGCTTGGGTTGCATCTATATGGTCATCCACAAGTGGCTAGTATAAATCTAACGTCAAATAATATGAAGGCACTTCTTGAGTAGATTGATGATTTATAGCCTAAAGATCTCCCCAAATGCCTGTCCTTATGCATAACATCAATATCTAATAGATCTTGTACTGAATAATAACTTATCGAATCTTGCACACTATCATGTGATGTCAAATGAGCATGAGGAGCTGCAAAAATGCAAATCAATTGAGTTTTGTGGGAAGGCTTGATCAACGAGTGTGAAGTTCTTCTAGGTGCCTACCTTACTCATTTCATAAAAGAGAGGACTAGGAGAATGTGCATGGACCACTACATCTTCAAAAAGATCATGATGAAGTACCGATTTTCCATCCCTTAGTTGGATGATATGTCAAACCATCTTCCTAGAGCTTATGTTTTCTCCAAGATTGACCATTACTCGGATCATCACCAAATTCAAATTTCCCTCAGTTTTGAGGATAAAATTATGTTTAAGACATAGGATGGGCTTTACTAGTGGCTTATCACACCATTTTGTCTCTCTAATGTCTTGAGCACATTTATGCAAGTTATGAACCAGGTATTTCGATCTTTTTTAAAAGATTTATAACTATGTATTTTGATAGCATACTATTGTGTAGTTGCAATTCTTGTGAGCTTATTCAGCACTTGAGACAAGTGCATGGAACCTTACTCCAAAAGAGGCTATATGTGAATTCTAAGAAGTATTCATCGATTATGTGCAAATTGATCTTCCTAGGATATATCATACATGAAGATGAAATCTGAGCTGACAAGGAGATGGTCAGAGCCATTAAAGAATGGCCAACTTATCGAAACATCCATGATGTCCAAAGCTTCTATATCCTTGAATTATTTTTGGCACTTCATCAAGAAATTCTCCTCCATTGTCACTCCTATCACCAATTATATCAGGCAAGGAAGTTCATTTAAATGTCTAACATTGGGGAGAGCTTCCAAAAATTGGAAGAGTTAATGATGTAAGCACCCATCTTAGCACTACTTGACTTTGACAAATATTTAAGATGGAGTGTGATGCATCCAAGATTAGTATTGGTCCAATCTCTCAAAAAGACTGACAAATGGCAACGAAAAGCTGAATGAAAGTCACCTCTACTACTCTACTTACAATGTAGAGTTTTATTTATTGTATAGGCCTTGCGATATATATCAGAAGCCACACCTCCAACAACATGACTTGGTGCTCTACTCAGTTCAATTATTTTATATTATTGTATAGGCCTTGCGGTATATATTAGAAGCTACACCTCCAACAACATGACTTTGTGCTCTACTCAGTTTAATTTTGTGATTAAGTTTGAGGTGATGAATCGAGTAGTGTAGATGCAGTGGATTGTGACTTACTAAAATATTTATATAAAGATGATATGAATTTTGGGGCTAAGTCTTTTTTTGAACATAAAGATACTCCTAGCTTCTCTCCTACTAATAGCTCTCTCTGTTTTGAGACTCAACTTTGCATGCCAAATAGTTTAATGAAAAGAAGATCATTTAAGAACTACATTTTGGAGGATTGAGAGGTCATTTTGGATAGGACAACTTCAAAAGTATTATTCATCTTGATTGCAATAAAAATGATTCAGTTAGTGATAAAATACTGAATTTGCTAGACAGTTAAAGGTTATGTACAGATCATAGATCTTTATAACCTTTCCTATCCTTGTAGCTCCATGGATTGAAGTTAGCATGGGTTTCAATCTTGGCTTGCGCAACATACTATGCCAATTTGACTCCAATATATAGGGTTGGATAGGTTTAACAAGATGGCTCACTTCATCCCATGCCAAAATTATTGGATGCTTTACATATGACAGGCTTGTACTTTAGAGACACGATTTACCTACAAAGATTGTCACTTCATATTATCAAGTTTATCAAACACTTCTGGAGGATGCTAAGGCAAAAATGGAAAAATATTATAGTTTAGCAATGCTTATAATCTCCAAATGGATTATGAAAATGAGGTGGTCAATAGAAGCCTTGGGAGTTTACTTAGTTGCATTATGCAAAACATGCCAATGTTAAGGGACTTGGCTCTTTCTCAAGTAGAGTTCACTTAATTCGGAGTCCATTCGAGATTGCATATAGAAGGACATCAGATAGTGTGCTCAAACTAATACTAGTACTAAACATCCAGCCAATCAGTTATGATGCAAAAGACTTAAGGGATCATATCAAAAACATCCATAACCATGTTCAAAAGCAACTAAAGGAGTCTAATACTAATTATAAAGAAGTTGCTGATGTATAATATTCGATCTAGGAGGATATCTAGACTCAATGTGGATCATTTTGACTACTATAAGAAGAGATGGACAACGTTCAAGAGCCAGATCTATGTCATCTAGAAGGTGAGTCATAGATGAAACTTTTGGAGGCTATAACTTGGTAATACAATGTCTAGATTGAGATAATATTTTTTTAAAAAAAATTGGATCCAAATTCTATCGTTTGGGGTCAGAAATAGATCGATTAAATCAAATTTTTTTTAAAATAAGATTTTGACTGAATGTAACTTCTAATCCAATAAGAATCCAATAGAACTTTAAAAATAGAGTATATGTAAAAGTCAAGATCTATCTTTTGTAGAATTTTAACTTTTCGAGTTTATTTCTACTAATTGTATCTACTGTAGTTAAGAGAGTCCTATTAGAACTATAAAAAGGAGTCCAATTCGAATTGTGTAGGGGTGGATCTCATCAATATAAGTAGAGATTATGTATCTTAGTTTTAGATCAATCAATATAGAAAAGAAGATTTAAGCTCTATTTTATAATTCTTTTATCTTCTTATATTTTTCAATACTTTTTAATATTTGAGTTGAGTTGGTTGAGAAAAATCTTCTTTTTTTCTAATTGAATCACTATTGATATAAGGTTTTAAAGAGAATAACCTTATAATGGTCTATCTTTAGAAGAAGAGATTTCTTGCCGAACCTACAATTGGCCCTTGCAAAATTTTATGGAAGGTCAGTGACATATGAAAATTTTGAGGGCTATGATATCTCTCCTATTTTTTATGCTAGAGATCTTTTTGAATTCTGTGCAAAGAAAATGAAGAGCTAGTCTCAACCTAACTGCCAGCAACTACACCAAATAAGTAGATAATTAAGGAATAATCCATCACCATTTAAACCACATGCAATGTTAAATTCTTTGATGTCAACATCCGAGTTGATGAAACTCCCTACTTTGTTGGAGGAATATAAGGCTTTCAACTTGGGGGCAACTTCCCTCCAAATCTAGAGGAGTAATGCCCATTTTATAAACTTTGTTAGCATATACTTGAACCAATATATATCAAAGGATGATCAAAGGAATAAAAGGATTTGATATTAGATTCAAACCTAAGTCCGTTGCATAACATTGCCATAGATCAGAAAATAATTTTAAAAATTAATTAAATAAGGCCAGTATTAATAAAATGTATGTGGATTTGAAAGGATGACGCCAAGATAAGTAGAGATCTGATCCAATCAAGAGACATATTATGGAAAATATTATTATTTCCTCATTTGTGAAACTCTCTATTTTTTTAAGCAACAAATATATATGGACATATTCAAGGTATATTTGAAAGATTTATTGGGATATTAGTTTGTTTATTTGGAATTGAGAGGTGATTTTATCCTGAGAGAGCAACTCTTTCTTCATCATGTTCCTTTTAATCCTCTTTCTGATCTTAATTTAGATTGTCTATGGTGCATCTTTTGTACATCATAATCCTTACCATCTCATCCATTTCAAAAATAAGAATTTTACTTATTTAAAAATCATTACAGGAATAAGATTTTTACTGAAGCAAGATTTATCTATAAAAAATTTGCGTAGGTAAAGAGAATAATTAGCTACGCAAAAAAATAAATATCGATAAAACTAGAATAATTAGCTACTCTACTAAAATATATCGCAAAAACTAATTATCGACTCATAATTATCGTCAAAAATTAACCTAATTACCTATACAAATATGAAGCGTAGAAAAATATAATTATTATCTACGCAAAATTTACATCGGCAAATATTTATCCAAATAAAAAATTAATAAAAAATATTTTTCGATGTAAACTTTGCATAGGCAATAAGGCTAATTACCTACGCTTCCTTTATACATAGGTAATTAGGCTAATTATCGATGCTAATTTTCTTTGATAAATATTTTATAAATTAAAAATTGAATAAAAGTAAAATTATTTTTCGACATAAAATTAGCATAGGCAATTAACCTACTTATCTATGCTCAAACGAAGCGTAGGCAATTAGGACTTATTGCCCATGCAAAATTCACATTGGCAAATATTATCTAAAATAAAAAATTAATTAAAAAATATTTATCGATGCATACTTAGCGTCGGTAATTAACCTAATTACCTACACTAGATGGAACGTAAGCAATTAGGCATTATTACCTACGTAAATTAGCATCGATAAATATTTTCTAAAATAAAAAACTAATTAAAAATAATAGTTACTGATGCATAATTAGCATCAGCAATTAGCCTAATTGCCTACTCTTCTAGACTACATAGGTAATTAAGTTAGTTTTCGATGCTAATTTTGCATCAAAAAATATTTTTAATTAATTTTTTATTTAAAAAATATTTTTGACCTAAAATTAGCATCGGCAATTATATAATTACCTACATAATTAGGGTGTGTAGGCAATTAGCCTTATTGCTTACACAAAATTAGTATAGAAATAAGGTATAATTTCTTACGCTTATCTGTTCTATAGCAATTAGGCAACTGCCGATGCTAACTTTGTATTAATAAATAATTTTTTAAAATTAATTTTATATTTAAAAAATATTTACCAGCACTAATTTTATGTAGGCAATAAAGCTTAATTACCTACGCTTTATTTTTACATAAAAATAAGATTAATTTTTGATGCAAAATTAGCATCGATAAATATTTTTTTAATTAATTTTTTATTTTGAGATAATATTTATCGATGCTAAATTAGCATCGACAATTAGCCTTATTGCCTACACAAATTTAAAGCGTAGATAATTAGGCTTATTGCCTACGCAAAATTAGCATCGACAAATATTTTTTTAAAATAAAAAATTAGTTAAAAGAAATATTTATCAACATAAATTTAGCATAGACAATAACGCTAATTGCCTATGCTGATCACATACGTAGCTAATTATTTTTTTAATTAATTTATTTCATAAATAATTTATCGATATAATTTAAAATTTAAAGTCCATCTTCACCATTCATTATCTAAATAATTATCATTAGAGTATCATCATAAAAGATCACCTCGATCGATAGCCCTAGCTATGTCGATCAATAAAATTTGATTTCGATGGTCACGAATGACCACATGATGATCTGATAGATAGAGACCACTGATGGATTTAAAAATTTACAACCATAATCTTAGTGATATTTGTAGAATACTATCAAAATTTTACTTCAATCGAACATCATTATCATGATTAATTTAGCATAGGATGATTTCGATCGTTAAATAAAAATGAGTGATCAAAAAGCCAAACGGCATCCAATTAAGGTGATTTTTCTAATAAATGATCTTTGCTACTACTTTCATCATTTGTACGGTGGTGATCATAAAATTTAAATCGCATGTATATGAATGATCCAAAATTATATGTCTCTTGATACTCATTCTTAAAGTTCTTAAGTAATTATACTTGTGCCTTTGTAAGATCTACTTAACATATATGGTTTATATATGCATGGTTTGGATTTTATGATCGCCATCGTACAAAAGATAAAAGTGATAGCAAAGATCATTTATTTGAAAAATCGTCTTAATCGAATGTCGTTTGGCCTTTTGATCACTCATTTTTCATTTAATGATCGAAATCATCCTATACTAAATTAATCATGATAATGATGTCTGATTGAAGTAAATTTGATAGTATACTATAAATATCATCGAGATTATCATTGCAAATTTTTAGATCCATCAGTGGTCTCTATCTATCAGATCATCATGCGATCGTTCATGACCGTCGAAATTAATTTATTGATTGACGTAGCTAGGACTATC
>KE504636.1:76785-101081 GCA_000441515.1 Elaeis oleifera | reverse complement strand
AGGAAAAGTTCGGCCACCGACAAAGTTCTGAAGGAAGTTTGGACTGGAGTCGAATGCGACTGAAAAAGATCTTGAAGAAGTCCGGAGAACGGTTGACCAGAGTAGAAGGTCGGCTGATAGTTGAGCCCAGAGAGCATTTGGAGCAGTCCGACAGGCGACCGAAGAAGCTTATCATTGGAGAAGCCCGGAGGGTGTGGTAGGAGTTCGTCCGTCGGTGGAGTTCGGTCGACACTTGCATAAGGCGTCGGGGACATTCAAAAGTTTGGCCTTTGGGGAAATCCGGGAGAATGTTGCCCGGAGTCGGGAGTTGGAAGAGTCCCGAAAGGATCATCCCCGATACGAACTTCGGCTGGAGGTATTTTATACCTAACACATTTGAAGTTAAAAATTGCGATAATTGAGATGGTTGTATCTCATTGTGTATCCTGAACTGAATCTCCTAAAGCGGTAATCAATATGAGGTAATGTAGAATTTAATTACAAATATATATTCTTTTTTTTATTTTAATTAGTTGTTTTGTGCATTTATATGTAACTACAGCATGAATATAGTACTTATGATATATGTAATAGTTCAAAATTGATTGGTAATATAATAAAGAATAATCCTTAATTTTATATTGTAGGGTTAGCGATCCAATCCATGATGCTGAACATACAAATTATAATAAAATGGTTAAATGGTTAAATGGTTGATTCATCTCGCTTTTCATCATTTGCTAGCTCAAGTAATTTCATTCGAGTTGTCAAAGAGATAAAAGCTGCAATTGAAGATGAACCAAATCAAAGAAATATATTGGATACTTGGAAGAGCTGCATAAAGGGTGTAGATCAAGAGTTCAAGGATGTTAAAATCTTTTGTGCTACAATTCGTAAGTTCTACATTGCAACTTACAGGAATTTTTCTATTTGTCAAGAATGATCGTGTGTGCGTGACTGTGGAGTGTACATATAATAGATGTAGATGGTGCATTCATGCTTCTTGCCTTAGGAATCAAGATAGGTTTACAAATAAAATCATGAACAACGAACATACATGCAGAGTATGATTACAAAATTGATATCATCCTAAGGCTTCAAAACACTGGATTTCAAATATTGTCAAGAAAAAACTCTAAGATATACCTTTATATAGGCCGGCTGATATTGTAAAAGATATTCATCATGAATTTAGTGTGGAATTACCATATTATCAAGCATGGCATAGAAAAGAGTTTGCTATCAAGGAGATCTATGGTGAGAGGTCAATATCTTATGAAAGAATATGATAGTATTGTGATGCCATTCTTCAGACCAACCCAGACAGCATAGCAATGTACGAAATCATTGAAGATCGATTTAGATGTCTATTCATTTTATTTAAAGTCTCCATTAATAGTTTCATAAAAGGTTGTAGACCTCTGATATTCATGGATGGAACATTTGTTAAGTATAAGGATGGAGGAGTTTTACTTGGTGCTACGGATAAAGATGCGAATGATGATATGTTCTCTATTGCATATGCTATTGTTGATATAGAAAATGATGACAATTGAGACTGATTTTATCGGATATTGAAAGAAGCCTTAGAGTCTTGCATTGACTATCATGGGCATCATTTTACCATTATGATAGATAGACATCAAGGACTTATAAAAACAGTGCCAAAACACTTTATTGGTAGCTGCCACTTATATTGTATTCGCTATATCAAAGATAATTACAAAAATTAGGTATGCATCATATTCTTCTAAATTTTTAAGTTAGATCTTCAAAATATTTGGGTTTGTTAAGTCATTGTTATCCTTTTATTGCTGTACATGCAGGTGCTTGTCCATTATCGTGCAACTGAAAGGAAGAGATTGCTTGATTTATTAAATACTGCTGCATATACTCTAAATCTGAATAATTTTAAAACTAATCAGTAAACTTATAGCAGCAGCTCCAAGCACAAGTAACTTTATGATACATGCAGAGCCGGAGCATTAGGCAAATATAGTCTTTCCAAGTCTATATTAGGATATCATGACATGTACTATGGCAGAGTATTTCAACAATTAGATTCTGGAGGATTAGCATCTTCCCATTCCTCAGATGGTTGATCATATGAGACTTCAGATAATGGAGTTGATGCACAATCGAATGATTCGAGGTTACAATATGCAAACCCATCTTTGTCCTAATCTAGAAAAGGTATTGCAGAAAAGTGCAGAAGAAGGTCGAAAGTTATCCGTCTTTACATCGAGCATTATGATTTATGATGTACATATAAGATTGATCTATAGAAATGTACTTGCTCTTTTGGCGAATGATGAATCTTTCGAATGCCATGTAAGCATGCATATGCATGCATTGAGAAAGCTGATAGATCTTTGTAGCACTTCACTGATAACTATTTCGAAGCTGACTTGTATAGAGCAGTATATGCACAATGTATTAATCCAATTGTTGATATTGAGTTTAGTCAAAGTACATCAGATGAGATACATATTTTATCTTTTATTATGAAGACTCATCTGGGCAGGCTTAGAAAAAAGAGAAAAGCTTCATAGATAGATTCATCAAGAAATATAGCATGTGGGTGATGCAGAATAGAAGGACACAATAGAAGCACTTGTAATGAGGCTGTTGAATAACATATAGGATTGGATTTTGTTTCTAAGGAGTAGAATGGTTGAATATTGCAAAAGTATTATTTATTATGAGCTTGTAAAACCAAACAATAGGTATCTTTTTTAATTATCAATTGCTTTTGACGTGAACTTATATGCTTTTTTTTTTTTCGTAGTAAATTTTGTATTTTATCTTACTAAATTTATTGCCATTATACTATGTAATCTGTGGACTTTATTAAGATTGCACACAGTTATATGGCATACAGTTAAATGAATATGACACACAGTTAACTAAATATGGTACACAATTAAACTAACATGGTATACAATTAAATAAACATCATATATAATTAAATTAATACTGTACATAGTTATATGAATATTGCATATAATTAATTAACATCATACACAGTTAAGCTAACCTGGTACATAGTTAATTAAATACTGTATATAGTTAAATGAACTCTTCGCATAGTTAGATAAATTCTATACACAGTTAATTGGACACTGCACATAGTTAATTGAATCCTATATACAGTTAATTGAATACTGCATACAGTTAATTGAATACTGCATAGTTAATTAAAATCATACACAGTAAATTCAACACTATTAATTTATATGGTATATTATTAATTCAACAAATATCTATGTTGCTAATTCAAATCCAACACTAGGAGGTACCAATGCCAAGATGCGTTCATCGAGATTAACAAATATCTACAATGCTTGAGATCTGATAATCGGATATCAACCAATCATTTCTGTATACTTGACTGCACTGAATCTATGATCTGATTGGTGACTTCAGGGATCACTAAGATGACTCCCGAAAGGAATTGAAGCACAACAGTCTACACCAAAAAAGAGAAGAAGAAGAAGAGTATGTTTACACATCTATTAGTTGAAACAAATGCATGCTTCTAATAAATTTTACACACGTATCTTGCAGCGCAAAAATAAAGCTGCATTCTCCACGAGCTCCCTATACTCTATGTAGAATAGCTCCATTATACGGAAGTACATATTAACAAGCTGTAGATAATGCAAATAAAAGCATTAAGATCAATAAAGAAATATTGGAGCAAGGAAAATATGTGAGTAGTTAATTTTTATACATCACTCCATATTGGCCCATCATTAAGGAGCCGATCCAATGCATAACATGTGCAAGAAGGTTTAGAAGTATCTTGATCCTCCCAGATAGTCTCACTACATAAATATGCAGGTATTAACAAAGAATTCATTATGAACAATGAGATAGAGAAAAATATAATTCTATTAACTTACTCAAAATAATCACCATTAATATAGAAATCAATTGATGCTTCAATAAACGATGGGAGTATACCTCTCCCTTTCTCGTGATAGGTGCGCCTGCGTGCCAATTGTATTGGCTTATCCGACAGCACTGAAGACTCAACATCTATAACTGTAGTAGAATCTTGAATATGCTAAAAGTGATAAAATATAAAAAAAAATTTTAGTAAGTGTTTTGAATGTTTAACATATGTCATACAAGCACACGATGCAAAGACAATAACCGACATGATTAATAATTAATATATCAAAAATTTTTAAACCTCTTTAGGGGGGAGGATCTCCATGATCCTTAACTGCTTGACTTAGCTCTATCAATATAATAGTGATAGACTCCAAAATTGAACACTGATCAGCATCTGCATCACTCTCGCTAGTGGTAAGGCCTTGCTTCCTTCACCTATGTTTTCCTTCTGGTGTTCTTCCTTGCACGTTTGGGGGTCTTAGGAAGGAATGATACGGTCTTCCTTTCTCCGTGGGCTTTCTCTCGCGAACTTCCATTTTTACCTGCCTGCATAATGAGGATATATGTTTTGAGGCAGCATCTTCTTTCTCGCACTCCCCTTCAGCCACGAAATTGATCTGAAAAGAAAAAACTATCAGTACAAAGTTAATAAGCATTCATATTGTAATAAAAGAATATATCTTTAATTACAAATTAATGAAAATTACCTCCATCACTTCACTGCTACAAGGTATAGCAGGATCCACGTCGGCCGAATGGGGTTCTTCAAATACAAAAAAAAATGCTCTGCCCTCACCTAATAATAAAGATCAATTAGAACAAGAACAACATCATTTAAAAATTTCATATTACAATTACAGCAAAGTACTCGCCTGGTTAGGATCTGCTTTCATGGCTACAATGTCTTTTGGTGGCATCAAGCCTTTATCGTGGAGCATCTTCTCGATGCACGAAAGCCTCCTATCGAAGGCAAGAATTCGTTCATCCTTCGCTGCGACATCCTCGATGGATTGAGGGTCCTCTAAGTGAAAACCGTGACTAATCAGGGACCTGTCAAATGCAATGATACGTGTCTCTAAATCATTAATTGGATGTTGTCTGGGCAAGCTAGATGATGGAACCTAAAAAAAATAATCTTAAAGATTCTATGCAATAAGTAATGTGCAATGAGAAGTTATACATATTCCTACTTAGTGAAATTTTATGTATACCATTTAAATATAGTGTGCCAAATAGTGTGCCGGCACATAATAGCTATGTGCCAAATAGAAATAAGTATATTCCATATGAAGACAATGATATACTTCAAAGAATTAAAAAGAATATAGCAAAATCTCAATTGTCTACAAATGCATTATAAGTGTATGCAAGGTGGATTTTACTGTGTGTCGGCACATAGCATATGTATGCCAAATAGAAAATAATACATGAGTCACATAACTAATATGAAGTATATAAAATCAAAAAAAAATCAGATTTTATACGTGCTTACCCCTGTATCGAAACTACCCCCTGTGGCCTTTCTTGTGACAGGAGGTGCACCTCATCCTTCTTAGACTGTATCTTCTGGATCACCTGTTATGAAATAAAAAAAAATTCAAAAAAATAATTATACTTCAATTAAAATGTGTATGATGTTAGATATAAAAGGTGATACCTCAAATCTTTTTAATTTTTTATTGCTTCGACGATCATCACCTCCACCTTGCAAGAGAGCGGGGCATTGCTCCAATGCAAGAGATGGAGATAAACGAATGGTAGTTTGTGCTTTCCAAGTAGAATGTTGGCATGGTCAACAGCCCATGCCTATCATACCAAATAATATTAGATTAACTATGTACCATAATAAATTAACTATGTATGAATATAGATTAACTGTGTATCATAACAGATTAACTGTACACCAATATAACTTAATTATGTACCATAATAGATTAATTGTGTGCCAATATAGATTAACTGTGTACCAATATATTTAACTGTATACCAATATAGATTAACTATGTACCATAATAGATTAACTATATATCAATATGGATTAACTCTGTATCAATATAGATTAACTATACATCATAATAGATTAACTGTGCATCATAATAAATTAACTGTGTATCAATTTAGATTAATTACATACCATAATAGATTAATTGTGTACCAATATAGATTAACTGTGTACCAATATATATTAATTGTATACCAATATATATTAACTGTATATCATAACAAATTAGCTGTATGCCATTCTATATTAATTATACCATGCTAGACTAATTATGTACCATATTAAAGTAACTGATACGATATTAGATTGACTATCAAATAATTGAATTGAAAGTAAACACAGACAAGCTTACCACCAAAGCCATCGTGCATCTATCCATATAGCCAGCAAATCCTCTTCCAGTTGTATTTCTTATGCGCACACTCTCTGCTACACTAGAGATCTGCTGTTGAAGAAAAAAAACTGTAAGACCCCAACTATATGATCCTAGACGATCCAAATCATCAAGATATGGATATAATACCTTTGGAACATGGTAGCATACAATTAAAAAAAGAATAGTCATAAAAAAATAAAGAATTCAATACTTGGTAAAGTCCTCTATATCCTACAACCTGGACTTCCCAATAAGAGACATCAATTTATTTTAACTAAATCTTTAGTAGTCTTTTTATAGTGACCATCAAAAAATCAATGATGAGGTCCGACTGAACACATCCCTCCCTATACAATTCAACCTCATCACTCGTAGCCCTCAAACTAAGGATAAGGGCAATGTCAGTCCCCACAAAAGAAATCATGTCCTATCCAGTCTAAAGCCCTCCTTCTCATCATCCCAGAAGAAAAGCAATGCATCCAACAATGATCTGCTTTGCTTGATATATGAAGACTGGAGCAAATGGACAAATGGAGTCATAGCCACCATTGTCTTCTACTCTTCGGACATAGACTCTATAAGTGTGTCCATGATCTCGATATAATAACTGAAATAGCATCTTTTATTCACCATATTCATTGGGCTAATACAAAATTCTTTGGCCCTCCTTGAACTGGCCATCATAACACTGCATCACAAAGCAAATTCAAACAATATATATTAGGTTACATTATCAAAAAAGCTAATTTTGACTAACAAAATCAGATTACATATGAATATGGTTAAAATTCAAATTGTGTATCATTGATGTATCATTAAAATAAGATTTATAAGTTTTAAAAGTTCAAATTTTTAGGAAAGAGGACAAACAATTGGTGAGACTTGTTTTTTTTTTTTGTCAAGTAGCATTACTCTTTCTAATATTTCTTTTGAAATAATTATTTGATAGTTTTCGTATAACCAACTGTATTTTCATTTGGTTACTTAAAACAAACAATGAGCATTCATGTAATTAAACCAACTAGTTATATTTACAGAACCAATTCATAAGTAACAAAACCTCTACTCTAAGTAAGAGAACCATTCATAACTAAGAACATTCATGCAGTCCCATTCATAAAGAAGAGAATCTCTGCTCCAATAATGCATTGATTGAGACTACTAAAATCCACGGAGAGAGAAGAGAGGGGGAAAGAGAGAAGATGGAACCTCTACTCCAATAATGCATCGACTGAAATTGCTAGGATCCATGGAGAGAGAAGATGAGGAAAGAGAGAAGATAGAAGAGAGAAGAGAAGGAGAGAGAGAGAACATTACCGATGGATTTTGCCTCCACATGCGTTCGCCATCTCAGTCATCATTTCCATAGAAGAGAAGCCACGAAATAGTGCTGTAGCCTTCGCCACCGGTAGTGTGAGTAAAATCATGCAGTAATAGATCACTGGAGTAGAGGTACTTGTTGGAATAAAAGAAACTAAAGAGATAGAAATTTGGAGAGATAGGAGGATTCAATTCGACGGCATTTTGGTCTTATTGAGGGACCTAAAGTTAAACACCATTTGTAATGGACCAAGAGTTATAAGTTGGATCAACAGGGCTTAAAAATTATACTCCAGTCCACAAATAGACTAGCCATTAATTCTCATATTTTAAATGGCCTAACAAATACTATTTAACCAATTTTGACTTGGATAGAAGATGGGCCAAGTATATAAGCACTCAAAATGGGTTGGTCTAAAATAAGTAGTCGATTCTTTTGACATCAACACTTTCTACAGCATGGAATACATCATTAAGTTTTGTTGCCGAGAGCCTCCGATCCTTGACTCGCTGTGGCTAGGATCAGTCTTGTACCGAGGTGGATATCAATCGTCTACTGATGTAGAGACAGCTTTCATTGGAGGTGGAGTACTCCTTTTCAAGAAGACCTGCGAAAAAATCCAGTCCCTGGAGATTTTCGGTTCAAGGATTCTCCGATGTTTAAGTTAGTCAACACTTCAACAATCAGAAGAGTGGAGAGTAAAAGAAATAGTAGAACTTAAGCTCTATTTTCATAGAGTGTGAATTATTTACCTGAAGTTTTCTTTCGCCCCCATTTATATAGAGGGGAGTAGCTACCCATTACCATCAAGCTCGGTAATGAGTCTGAAAAATCTACACCCACTAGAGATAATGAGGCACCTATTATGCATGTCAGGTACGGTTGGGAGTTACACACGTTATCTGCGAGAATTACATGTGGCAGTTAAGCCTATGTGTATGTAAATAGGAAAACAATCCCAAGATCTTTGAATAACAATCAGTTTCAATTATCCACCAAGCAAATAAGTCATCGTTGCTTTCCAAGGTTGGTCAGTTATATACCACTGATCGAGCCAGCTCTTCAATGTGGCATCATACTTGGCCTGGGTGAACCCAAATCTCTGTGTCGAGGATTTAAGAGGCTGCTGATGATATCATGGGTGTTCATGGAAGCCTTAGTAAGATTCTAACTTGAGATTCACCCTCTGTGACTCATCCTTGGAGATCCGGATCTCATCATTGAAAGAGTAAGGAGGTCTCGATGACTTGGTCGGTATATAGTCAAAGTGGGATCTTGACTAAATCCAAAGTAATCGATCCTTTTGGTCGGTCGATTCTATGGTCGGCCAGCATCTAAGCTCGAGGTCGGTTGATATTTGAGGTCATATTTCTCCTTAAGTCATGGTTATTCTGGGGTTCTTTGACCTCCATGCTCTTCCTTCATCGAGCTAGTCAATGAAAGTGGTAAATAATCTCTTAGTCCAGTGGTCAAGCTATACTGGTCGGAAAAAGGCTTACTTCCCAACAAGTTCTTTGAAATAAATGCATTAAAAATTCTTATCCTTCAATTCCCAACCACCATGTTTTTGATACTCTTTGAAAGATGAAATTCAGTTTCAAGAACTTCCAAGTTTTGCTTTCCAATAGAAATTTAAAATTTCAAATTCTCCACTCAAATTAAACATAGGTGATGTAGAAGTAATGGGACTGAGGAAGCCGTAGGCGACATGGAAATTTTAGTATGAGGTTCAAGAACTATAACAGGAACTACCTAAGCTTTAGAAGAAGAATTAGGAGGACATGGTATCACTGTTTTAGAGCTTCTGGGAAAAATTCAAACTTCATCTGTTTCCTCTATTATCTCTTTGTCGTAAAGCTGATGTTGTATGGGAATAACCACTTCTAATAGTTGATCCTTAAAAGAAACTTCAAATGTAACTAATTAAAAACCATAGCTTAAGGTTGATCAAGTTACTATTAAAATATCTCACTCTTGTTCTTTAAATCGATTTGCTTGTTCGCTAATTTTTTTTTTGGTACATGCGGACAATCACACCACTTTAATATGTACATCCCAAATAGTTAGAAATAAAAAGTCCTATAGGGCCTGCAGGCAAGCCTCGCCCTATCGCCAGATTCAATCTTTGGTATACTCAGTAATGTATGATGCAATCCAATTTACTATATTGTTCGCCTCCTGAAAGACATACCGATCAGACACCATGACGAAATCACATAGAAAACTCCAGATGTCATAGAGGAGCAGATGGATCTCTAGTTGCTTCATCTTGTCCTTGATCTAGTCGATAATGATGGCAAAATTTTTCTCTATGAAAATCTTCCATTCGGCTTGAAGCTTAGCTCCCAAAACGAAAGGTTCAAATAGACATGAGCCTCCCACCACTAACAACCTGACATCTAGACCCCGGATGATATAGCAGTACCACCCCGTCATCCTTAACACTACTATCAAAGTTAACATTGATAAATCCCTAATAAAAAGAATCCTCCGGATTACTGTAGGGGCAGCATGAGAGTCTTAGGAGTTCGAAATATTAAGAGACGGACCAGCGACATCAAAACAACTATACTTTGCAGCTAAGCAAATACTCTCTCTAGCACTCGATGCACAAGTACAATCTCGGCTTCGAAGATCAGGCCATTCTTGGAAAGTTAGTTCTAACAGGCGACATAGCCATCCTATCTCCCCAAGTACAGGTCAACACCTTGGTTGTACTCCGATGGATTGCATCGAAGAAGGGGTCCAATGAAGGGCCGCTGCTTGCCTCCCAAAGATGACCACTCGCCATCCTTCAAATCAATCTCATCCTCAAACAACGCAGGATGGCATACTCCATCGACTCATCATACAACTTGCAAATTAGACAAGAAACTGAAAGCTCTATATCCCTGTCCTTGAGTAATGTACACATCAGAAGTCGATTCCAAGCAATCTTTCAGAGAAAGAGCCTCATCTTAAGATGAACAGCCACTCTCCAAATCTAAGCAGCCTCAGTCCTCAACGCAGGCCTGCACATCTCAGAAAGGGCCCTCGTAGGAGGCTTTTGGCAATACGATCCGCCCCATACCCTCAAGTCCTGACTCTGATGGATATGAATTAAAATGACAAGAATCCTATCAGCAAGCTAACCATCAAAAAATAGATGACATTCTGTGCTCTCCAACTCCTATCATTGGCAATGAACAAGTCACAAATCCACAGATGGTCATTCACCTCCATACTGATGTAGGTTGGCCACCGAGAGAAAGGCAAATTAGAAACCTAACACCATAGCTCACATCAATCGATGTTCTATCCCCAATCAACTATTTAACCTGGGCCAACACTGATAGAATACGAACACAAATCTCTCTCCAAATGAAAGAGCAATTGCCGTGATCAATCCAAATCTAGGACCGCTGATTCTACACCTCATATCGAGTCCTCCTCACCAAATCCTTCATCTAGTCTTCGTTCTATTTCTGAATTAAGCAATCACGATCAGTTCAGATCTAAGATCCCTAACTCTACGTCCCATACCAAACTCTCTTTGCTCAATCCTTCATCTAGCCTTCGTTTATTTGAATTGAGCATTCTTCATGCTAACAAAAAACTCTTCGTAATGTTGAAATTTATCATGCCTATTGTCCGTGCAAGCCAAGATTCGAGAAATGAGATGTTTTTTGAAGATTAAAACAAAGAACATATCGAGAAATCAAATTGATGTCATAGCAGTAGTTGATGCCACAAATTATAAGGAGTTGAACAAATGCAATAAAAATTTTCCACCAGGTTCAAATAGATGTTGATTCAAAGATTCCAATTGTTCAGTTTTCATAGATTCATTCTACATAAAATCCCAATTGTTCAGTTTTCATAGATTCATTTTCTACATAAAATCATAGTAAATCTATGCCTTTTATATTAATACATGAGTACATTTTGAAAGGCATCATAATTGCCTTTTAAACTTGAAGAGACATATCTGTACTATAATTAATGATGTCTAGAAACTCAAGTACGCCTGCCACATTCAAAACACATTCAAGATTCAATCACCAAATATTAAAACTGATAAATATTTTGACTAGATTTTGACGTCTTGACTTAGAATGAACTAGGCATGCCGGCACTCCAAAATGGATCGACCAAAAATAAGCAGTCCATTGCTCTTACATCACTAAGCCAGAAAACTCATAACAGACAAATGGATTTCTTGTTGATTAGCCTTGACTAACGTAACCTGTATTTCAGTAAAGTTGGATTACAGATGTAGAAACAGAAAATTAGTTCTGGAACACAATTAGGTTGATTTTTGACTTGTACTCATCAAATGCAAGTAGCTGGCAAATAATCAAAAAAAAAATCATAAATTAATATACTCAACAACAATCAAGTAATAAAATCTGGACATACATGCAAAAAAAGGTACGAGTAAAAAAGGCAAATGACAAATGAGAAAAAGGTACACAAAGGGGAAAAAAGAAAGAAAAGTGGAAACCAAATTATATAGATAGAGAGAGAGAGAGAGATCTAATTCCACGGATCATCCCATCCTTTCGGTCCTTCCCTCTTCACAAATCTAGGATGGCCTGAACTGCTTCTTGTACCCTATTAGAGAGAGAATGATTTGCCCATTCTATTTCAACCTTCTCGGCACCTCCCAAAGCCTGACATAGTCTGCAGGATTATGCAAACGAAGTGATTCATGCAACTCTAATAAGAAGTGCTTCATTAATAACTATATAGACATCCTTGGTCGTGGGATAAGCTTGAGAACTACCTTTCTACGAGTGCTTTCTTATCAACATAGTCTGGCACATTCTCATCAGCCATGGAGAAAATAACCTGCAGCCAAATAATCAGAAACACAATTCAAAGCAATATTTTGTACCAGAAAATATGAGGAACGTCAAAACGAACATTAGCTAAAAGAATCCCAGAGTCTACAACATTCTGCAAATATTACAACACAAAGTAAAGCAGAAGGTTTAATTTAGTCACTCAATTACTTCACAAAGTAAAGAGTCACAACTTTATCCTCCATTTGGTGCAAATCAGAAGGCTTAATTTAGTTACTCAATTACTTCACATGGTGGCACAGTAGTGCCGAAGGCAACATGCTTGTCCAGGAGATTGATTGATCTATAGTGCAAGGAATGGAGATGATAAAACATCTCTATCTGGATCCCCGGATGAAATCTCAAGAGCCAGTAATGAAAAGTCCTGTGCAGTTGCAAACAAATATTATTGGCTAGGAACTCAAAAGATAAGTAAAGAGGATCGGCACTAAAATATCTTACTAAACACTGCCCATTTGGTCCTTTAAGCTTACTGTTAACTTGTTTCAGGCTTTTATAAACCAAGATTTTGCGAATCATTCTGATAGGTTGAGCCACTTGTAGTTGAGGGATCTGAAGCAGTAGCCTTAGTGTGAAGTTGCATAACAGCTGTGAAAAAATATAAATAAAATTTTGGTGCTTCATGAGAACAAATAATTCTTAAACAGACACTGTTATCCGTTGTTGAAGAATCGAGAAAAAGGTGATAATGATAGTGCACATACCAATATTTAAAAACACTAAGCAACGCATATCTACCAGGTTAACCCAAACAAAATGAAAGAAAATTAGCAAATTTGACTGCAACAATTTGTTGAAGAAAAAAATAACAAGGGGGGAGACTCACTAGACCAGATTCCGGAGAAAATTCAGGTATGGCCTACAATCCTATAAATTTGAATAGAAAGTAATTCCATTATTGGTTGATGATAATATGCATTTAAGAATGAGTTTGAATATTGGAAATTTAGATGCCATGATGTAATGCCAACCAGATACAAGAAGAGAGAGGGAGAGTAGTTTTTTTTTTTTTTTTCAATATTCTAGAATGAGGGTAGACCTTGGCACAATATTAAGGTTGCTTTATTGGCTTAGGTATTACGGGCAAGGTTTTGCATCCCGGTGGGATGGGGGAACAAAAATCATATGGGGTGGGCATTATAGGCCATCATATGAGATGGGCCTAATTTCATGCCACATTTCTTTTTTTCACATCTTAAAGAGAAAACCTAAAAATCAAATAGCGATTGAATTTCTCCTACTAATGGAGCCCATTAATTCCATAACTGAACAAAAAAGAAACAAAATACACACCTAAGAGAGACCCTTCGTAATCATCCATATCCCTTTCTTTCTCATCAAGCCTCTCAATCCATTATCTTCCTCATCAATCTATTTCTCCAATCTATAAGGTCTTCCTCCCAAGTCTCTTTCTCCTCTTCCAAATCCCTCTTCTTTGCTAAAATCTTTGCATTTAAAAGTTTATAGAAACTGTATATCATTTTATCTAGAGATATGTATTAGGATGAAGGATAAATATTTTGTTATGTGTGTATCAACTAACCATATACTATATACTGGTGAATACTGAGTTCGGTAAATTATGTATCAATTTATCTATAAATATTATTGGATCATTGCTGGATATGTATCAAAAAACTTACAATATGCATCAGTAAGCTATCTTGTATGTATTATTTGGTCATATGCTGTATACTGATGAGTGCTATATTTTAAAATTATATATCATTTTATCTAGATATGTGTATTGAAACGTCGGATGAATATTTTACTAGATGTGTATCAACTGGCAATATACTGGTGCACTGATGATACTAAATTCGATAAAACATATATCAATTTATCTGTAGATGTGTATTGGATCGTTACAGGATGTGTATCAAAAAACCTTACAGTATGTATCACTTGGTTATATACTGTATATTAGTAAACTCCATATTTTGAAAATTGTGTATCAATTTATTTATAGGTATGTATTGACTTGTTCGATGATTAATTTATTTAGAGTATATGATATGATCATATAGTATGTATTGCTAAAAAGTATATGCTGAAAATAAGGAAGAAAGAGAATGTCTTTTTTTTCAATCACGGGTCTAATTAACTCTGTTAGTAAAAATAGTCTTTGACTTTTAGACTTATTCTTTAAAATTGATATTAAGAAACATGTGGCAAAGTATGAAGCCCGCCCTATATGATTTTTGTTCGAGATGGGGGGCATCCTGGCTATCCTGTCCCATTTCTATGAGAAAATGAGACTTGGATGGATTTGGGACTCTGAAATTCATCCACACAGGGAGAGAAGAAGAAAGAGGAGAGAAGGAAAGGAAGGAAAAAAATGAAGAAAAGGAAACAAATGAAAGAAAAGAAGATGAAAAATGAAAAAGAGAGTAAGGGAGAATAAAAGAAAGGAAAGGAAGAAAAGAAGGTAGAGAAAAAGAAGAAAAAAAGGAAGAAAGAAAGAAAGAAAGGAAAGAAGAAGGGGAGAAAGATGGAGAATATTTACTGGGATGCATGGCCGGAACTGTTGTCGGGACGAGATTGAACAGCGGGACATTCTGTTCCATAGAAAAACCAGAACACCTTTATCCCATGGGATTTAAAATCTGGGTTACATGTTCGAAACTCATAAACAACCTCTCTCTAGGAGGTAAGGCTGCATACATCCGACCCCCCACAGACAATGCAGTGGAGAGAGTTTCATGCAATGGGATGCCCTTTTATTTAGAATGAAATATGACCGGCAGACAACTTGTGTCGACATAAATTGATGGAAATGCACAAAGCCTATTAGGACTGAACAAGACAACTAGAAGTTGAGAGAGAGCCTGGTGTTGAAATTAAAATCACTGAGTAGAAAGAATTCAGTTTGGGAAATAACTAAAAGGACAAGAGACAAGACAAGGATGATGTTCATAGAGCTTCAAAAGAATGGTGCTCAAGACTCGAGAGAGTGGTTGGACCACAATTTTTACAATAAATTTATAACCAAAAAGAATGCCTAAAACAATATAAAAGTTATACAGAACGCATTTTGCTGATTATCATGATGGTTTCACATAATCATGCATTACAGACTGTTCCTAAAGAAGTCTTTTGCATGAAATTCAACAAATAATTGGATGGACTGATGTTCAAACTGTGTCTAAGGACTAAATGCAACATAAAATGGCACTCAAACAAAGGGTCAGGTGTTGAATTCCCTTATATCAAATGCACAAAATAAGCAAGCATAAAACTTCTTCATGCTTTTGTGGATCTTAACATAATTCATTGATTCATCATTGATACTATCAGCATCGTTAACAATGCTAGTTATGTGGCAAGCAGGAAAAACTATCTAGAAAGTAAATCATACAAATGCACCAGTTCTATTCTTTATTCAGTACAAATGACAAGATGAAAATGAAAATGTGAATGCTTCATCCAGCAGTAATCAATCAGAAAATTAATGCCATGCCCTGATTCAGCATGATATGAAGCACTGTTGAAACACATTACGCCTTTGAAATAGTGAATTCAATAACAAAACAGACATAAAAGAGTGATTACCTGGCAAGGTGTACTTGACATGTGACCAAGTCTCAACCTCAACTGGTCCTCACTTAGATCTGAACTGAACATATCATCATCCCCCATGTACGCACAAAGTGAGTGGTACCTTTTAATTACTTTGGAATGTCAGTAGAAAAGATTAACTAAAACCATAAATGCATACTACCAAGAAGTATGCTTGCGAAGTGACCGTCCGACCAAGAGAATAATAGAGATTCACATCAATATTTGCTGGCTCCTCCCTAGCAAACAAGCCGAAATTCTTCTTTATGAAGACATCTAACCATTTTAATAATGAACCAAGGATTCAGATCCCAACGGAACGTCCCGCGGGACACCAAAATAGGATACCATCCCATGGACAAGACCATCCCGCCAGCATCCCAATCAGGACGTCTTAAGATATCCCCTATCCCAAGTGTCGGAACGAAGCATGATAGTAGCGCGTCTCATCTTAGGACAACCCCATCCCACAAGATTTTAAATCTTGTAAGGAACTATATCTCAATTAATGTGGTTTCTGTATGAAGGCTTGGATAGTCAGCTCAATCTGATTATGGTGAAATTTTGGTGATTCACTACTTGACATGTGGTCCCAGTAATGATATCATGATTGCTATCAGGCATTTAACACAAGATAGTTATAGGATTCACATCTATGCTACTAGCCCATTTTTGTGGTGCCAAATTTTATTTGGCAAGTGCACTTCACACAAAAGGTAACTAAGGAGCATGAGAAATATATTGATTATGTATATGAACTGGTGATTTAAGTGCCGTACTAGTAATGTACCGATAGTGATATGCCCCTTGGTTGAGTGCCTAAAAAAGTTAAGTAGAGAGGTGCTCCTATGATATTGTGTGATCGACGCATACTTTGATGACCTGAAGTAAAAATTTATATAACGAGATTTACTATGTTGTATGACTCGGAACATTACACAATAAAGAGGGTTCTAAAGAACAAGTTGAGTGCAACAGGAACACGAGGATGAGATCGGTGATGATGTACATTCTTATTTTAGCAATTGGTGATGATTGAACGCTCTCTTGTGCGAGTAGTAAAAGAAAAGTTATGTCCAGGAACCTGACATTTATGCAGCAAAACATATTTAAGGTTTAATACTTTGAGTGTACCACTCATGTTAAGCCTTCCATTAAAAGCTAAATACAACAAATCAAATAAGCATGAAGGTACGTTAAGCATGCATCCACATATAACACTGTATGACAACAGTCACAATTTCAGTTCAAATATTTGAATTAGAACTCACCAACTTAAATTCACATATATATTTTTTGTGGTTCAAATCATCAACTTCATATAAAGGTCTAACAATTCTTTATTTTGAAATAACGAAAAAGATTTTAAAAAATCAGAACAGATATGTATATATAAAGAGGGAGTAGAGCTAAGGTGCTCTAAACAGGATAGCTTAGATAGTCGTCTTGTCTTCAAAATCAATGATAGGGCATTCAGTTTGAATATCCAAACTGTTGAACATACATTTAGAAATGCCGAAATCAAACTTCATATATTTAGTCTCTAAACCATGCATTGGATTTATGATCATCAAGTGTATCCATATTCCACATATCCACCATTCTCAATTATGAGCCCTGGTTAATGGGTATCCTTATAAATCAGAATTTAGTTTTGAGTTCCTTTAACCTAAATGATTCAGCTGATAGCCAGCTAACATGTTCTACAAACCTCAAAATGAATATGTAAAATCCACAGCCATTGGATACAGGATAAAGATATTAAATATTGCAGTGCTCAAATGGAATAGTACAAAGTGGCAAATATTGCATTTCATGATTTGGCAAGTGAAGCACCAATTAATTCCTTTAGCAAACACAAGTAGAGCAAAATCTGCTGAAGATCATGGACCTCTTAATAGACTAGCATAAATAATGTGGAAATAAAGATGATTTTAGAACCAGACAGTAGAAGACAGGCCATTTTGAAATGTAGGTCTACATCAAAGGCTACAAACCTACAACTTAGAGTGGTGAAAGGTAACGGCAGAAGTTCTCTTGAAAACAAAGGTCAACAAAATTTGATTATTCATACGTAAATCAGCTTAAATGATTTAAAGACAAAATTGTTAGCACAATCATATAGAGTAAGAGCATATATTAAACAATGGAACTGCTGTAATTTTCACCTGTAGGCAGTTATTGGGGCATCTGGATTTGCTTCCCTGGGCATTAATTCCATTCCCTACCTTCACTTATCATTTTTGCTGCCAAGTCTATCATCACAGCAGTTTCAGGAAGAGTTGCTCTGTATTCCCGGTCACTAACTGGGGCCTAATCAGTTACATCAAATTAAGCACATAAGATATGAATGATAATTGTATACACAGTTTTGGCAGCATACATTCCTCAAAGAATCTTTGCCATTTTACCAAAGAGCGAATTTTTAAATGAAACTTTGTTGGGGAGCGAGGGGGGGGGGTTGAGTGAATGGGTGGAAATTAGTAATCATTAACATATATAATTATAAAAATCATACACATATAGGGCTAGAAGTGGGTATGGGCTGGCCCAAGGCCTATTGGGTCAAACCAGCTCTGGCTTTGGCTTGGCCCAAAAGGGTCCAAGTTGGGTTCGGGCACGAGTTGTAGAACCCGAACAAAACTCAGCCTCACCTAAACCTGGCTCGAAGCGCAACCATGCTCAGCCCACCACGAACCCATTTCCACATTCCCCAACCGACATGCTGCCTCTCTCCTAGTCTTCTCGCCACCTCTTTCTCCCACCCTTCTCTCTACCCCTCTCTCCATTCTCGAGCCTCAGCCCCTCACCCTCCATCCTCCCCTCCCTCCTCTCCCCTACACGCCTCAACTTCCTATGTAAAGCCCCTCTTCAGCTCAAAAATCCATCTAGCGGCTTCCACCCTCCCGTCCCCCAGCTTTCGCCTACTTCTTGTTACTTCCATCCATGACTCCAACACTTCTCTCTGCTCTCGAGATCAACTCCTCACCCTCGCTGCCACAACCAATGATGCCCCAAACTAGCACCCATCCCCTCTACCTCTGCTGCTAGATCTCCTCCCCTCACTCCTCCCAAACACCTCACAATTACCTTGTTGCCACCACCACTGCCACCATCGCCAACTCCCTCTACCTCCTCTTCATCGGCCTTGTCAACTCTATCCTGGGATTGACTCATACACGACCACTAGGTGGGTGCCGCTAGGCTTGAGCAAAGTTTGCTCAGGCTCAATTTTGGTTGGCCTGTTCAGGCTTCAGGTTGATCTCGGATCAAGCTCAGGCCTTTTTGATCTTTGGCCTCACCTAAAGCCCGTAAAATATTCAGACGGGCTCAAACAAGGGTATGACCTACCCAACTTGGCCCACTTCCAGCCTTGTAGACGTTTTGGTCTTTGGCCTCACCTAAAGCCCGTAAAATATTCAGACGGGCTCAAACAAGGGTATGACCTACCCCAACCTGGCCCACTTCCAGCCTTGTAGACGTTGTATCTAAGAGGGAAGGCATTTAGAACCAAAGGGAAGTCCATCAACCTTGAATTTTATATCAAGTTTGGAATGCATATTTTGTCATTGAAAAGTATCTCATTGATTTATCCTCAGTTATAATTGTAAAGCACTAACAAGTTATCTATTAGTAGCAACCCTGCACAAGCACGACGTTTACTAACACATCACAATTGTAGCAGCTACAGATATATAATACTAGCATCTGAAAACATACAACAGTAACTTTCTTGAATAAATCAAGATAGTCATGTCAGAAGTTCAAAGACTATAATCATTAATGCATACATGCTTTAAATGGTTAAAAAGATGTCTTTTATCCTATGTTTCCTGAATTTCTCACACTTTGTATTCTGATTTACAATAGCCTTGGTTAATTTGTTCACAATAACCCCAATCTACTGAAAACACATGAGCCAGACATTGGTGGAAATTGCCTCAGGAATCAAGTATTCTGAACTTAAGTAAAAAGTTGTAAGTGACTGGAGAACTGCAGATCATAAGAGGCTTGACATCCAGTTCATGACTAATATACCCCTTAAATGATGCGACAATGCAAGAAGATCAATAAGCATTTTACCTTTCACATGAAGAGACTTTGCTTTGACATTGGGTTTCAGTTCAAAGAAAACAGAGGAGATACTACTTTTTTTCTGTGTACAGTGCGCTCAGTTGCATTTCACGGTCGTCTTTCAGGGCACCAAATGGTTTCACTTCAAAGATATCATAGCACCTGATTAGTAAGTGGATGAGACGGTCCTGGTTGAAGACATCTCCTCAGAATAAGGGACAGCTAGTGTTGAAGGGACATGGGACAACATGTATCTTTATTTGATTCTCAATCACCCGTGATGAAGGGAATCAGATGTCCTGAGACTTTGACGATTAGGTTCAGAAGGTGCCCTATCTATAAGCAATTTAGGTAGCTTATAAAACGAATGCTGACTTATAAGCACATGGATAACTTCCTTGAGGATAAATATTGAGAATCATTTTCCTGGAATCAGGCCTTATAGCTGTTTTTGTTGTCAAGGAAGGCAGCAACAGCAACCTATGCAGACTTTCTAACCGTATCAGCTGCCTGCCTCCACATCAGCTTGTTGAGGGATGTACTTAGTTCACTCAGGTGACACCCTTAGCTTTTTTTGGATGATATGGATCAAAGAATTGACAGAATCTTTTGAAAGGAATTCTAAAATAAAGATGAATATTGTCGAGGACGTCCAATAGGCAAGTCAACCCTTAATGCAGAGCCATAAACTTCTTTTGGCTTTCTTCATGTTGTATTCTAGGCTCTTCTGTGCTTCAAACTGGGAAATCTTTTAGGAGAATCAGCCAGGAGAATTATCAGCCTGAGACAGTTCCCTTGTTTGGTTATTTTCAGTCTTCCAACATATAAATTACTTCCTCCTCTTGGTTTTGCATTATTAAGTTTTGGATAAGAATTTGGCTTTGGTGGGAGATTAAGCTTCTATAACCTCCCTGCAACCTTACTTGTTCTACTATTTATTGAAAAAGAGCATGATAAACTCCCTACATTTCCTAAAATTTAAGAAACATTGACATTGATGGATGAACTTGCAAAGTTTTGTGACATAATCAACATTTTTTTAAACTTAAGACATTCTTAATTCATATGAAGCCATAAATGTAGAAAAGAGATGACGAATAAGAAAATACCTGTAAAATGACTCCACGAACTGCCCTGGAGCATGCAAAATTTGTACACATATAATGCACGATATCCTGTATTAAGTGTTCGTGGGTCCAGTTAATATACTTGATATGTGGCTAGGTGGTAAAGCAAGATAAGCTTCAACTAAATGTTTGAATTTCACATCTATGAACCTGGCAACCAGTACTGTGACCAAGCAGCACAACCCCTCCGAATTTCCTTATTTATTAAGTAACCAATAAGCTGATCTATTTCCAAGGAGTCCTTCGATACAGAATAAGAATACAGAGTTAGAGCAATAATATATGCAAATGAAGAAAAAAGAATAGACATGAAATATGGTAACAGAATCTAAACTTACTTTATGTTTAAGAAAGTAATAATGTTACTCAAGAAATCGTGCTGGATCATGTTAACTTCATATTAGATCATATTAAATGCAGTAGATAGTTTAGTAGGAACTAGAAGTTATGGCACATACACAGCATATCTACTACCAGACTTCATATATGAATTCTGCTATATGTTAATTTCTTGAAGTTTAATATCTAGGGTAATATAGTTAGATCAATAATCATATTCCTTGTGCTGGCAAGCAAAATACAAACCGTTCCCTACCTGCCCATATTATGTACATACATTTATCAATCTGAGATGGCAAAATGCATCAAAAACTGCCTGTAACTTTGTATCAAGAACAACCAAGATTCAACTCCAGTCACAAACTTCCAAAATTATTTGAAGATTTCTTAATAACTATCTGAACTTATTATCAAAGGTCTGACGACTCTGACCCAAACTGTATCATGAGTACAGTACTTATTGTATGTTTCCATACATAAGTCATAGTCTTACAAATACTCTATTTTCTAAAATTCTCTAAATTTTGTTGTATGCCATACCCCATATCAAATGTTCCTCATACTCTTCAATGTCTCTTTATTCCACAATATTTTGACCTCCTACGTCATCAAGACTTTCAACAGAATTTCTTTACAAAAAAAAAAGAAGAAAAAAGATCATTTTTTGCCGAGTTTAAATAATAACTAACTCTTTAGACAACCTTTACAGTTTTTTACATTTCATTTTCAACAATTTCTTGTCCTGGACCAATTTAAATACATGCTTAGATTAAAAGGTTTGCCAAGTCAACCAAATAAACAAATTCAGAAAGAATACATTCTCTCTCTCTCTCTCTCTGTGCCACCCTGTTGCTTATTGGCATTGAAGATATTCTGTACAAGAGTTGGAATTTATGAGTACTTGTAATGGAGGTTACACACTTCTTTTGGTAACAAAGTTAACAGATATATATACAATATGATGGGCCAGTGAACAAACAGAGCCCAGTGCACAATGATCCATGCAACTTCTTTGCCCTTAAATGCAGTAACTGGTATATTTAATCTAAAAATAAATTGATGACTTGTGAGAGGAAGAATTAGAATGAAGAAGGCTGATCAACATCAAGAATTAAAGACCCTCTGAAACAGGACAGATACTGTTGGTACCGCATCATTCTAAAGGAAACCAGCAGCAGTACAGGGTGCAGGATGCTGATCCTTGATTGGATCGGGGCATCCCGCATAACCCAGCCAAAGCAGCTGGAACAGGCCTGTGCCAGGTCACCACATTTGGAAGGAAAAAAGAGAGAGAGCTTTGATGCCTTACTCTCTTTCCTTTTCCTTCGGTCACAGGTTTGCTATGGGTGAGAGACCAGAAAAGGGAAGGGGGGAGGGGAGAGGGAGAGAGAGAGAGGAGGAAGGAAGAGAGAGTAGGAAGGGAGGAAGGAAAGTTAGTAGGTGTTGGCACGACTATTGGCGCCATACATTCATCGAACCATCTCAAAATTATTTAAGCATGAAAAAATAAAAATATTCACTAAAAAATTACATAAAAGTAAAAGCTTTAAAAATAATAAAAACATAAAAAAGGTCCCAATACAATACCGAGACACAAAATTGTCCCAAGAATCTGAAGCTTCAAAAATATATAGTCCCAAAATCGTGTCAACCCAATGAATATCGGTATGGACTTTAGTACCAGTATTCAAAACCTTGATTGGGATGGTTGGATGCAATGTCAAATAGATATAAACTGACATAAAGGACAGAAAGGTACTAGAGAATAGGAGGTATTTAAATAACGGGAATAGAACATGATGGGCTCCTGACTGTTTAGATGGAAAAAGATCCAAATATCTAATCTTCACTGAATAGAATGAGTAAAATATCAAGTCACCACTCTTTGCAACTTGACTGCGGTCTTTGTATCAAGTTTATTCAATAGGAAAATGAAATCCTAAACATGCCTAATCCTCTGATTTTATATTTAATGTTTAACTCTTCTATCAAATTATTTTATTCTAATTTTACTCAAAAAAAAGCTTCCTTGCAGCTCACTAGTGAAAGAAACATCTTTGCCACCTAGAGACCTACTAAAACAAGTATTCTGCCTGATATTGCTCTTACAAAGAAGGCGGAACCATCCCAAACCGCCCATGTTGGGCATACCAAGTGGCACGAATAGTAGACCAGGACGGTTCCGACAATAAAATTGAGAAACCAGCAAGCAGTTAGAGAGGGAGCAGGAACAAGAGGAAAAGAGAGACAAAGTGTGTGTGTGTGTGAGAGAGAGAGAGAGAGAGAGAGGAGAGGGTAGCAGCGAGCGGTGGCCACCGGAATAGAGCCAAGAGAGGAGGGGAAGAGGGCTTTCGAAGCCCTCTCTCCTCCATGCATCGGAATGGGGGAGAGCCCTATTTTGGTCTCAAAACAGGGGCTTTGGCCCTTTTCTTTCCTTTTTTTGATTTTTTAAAGTGAAGTCCACAATATGGATGCCACTTCACTTAAAAATTTCAAAAAAAAGAAAATAATAAATGAAGTTGTAGTGTCTGCCAACTTCACTTAAAAAAAAAATCAAAAAAAAAAGAAGGCCAAAGCCTCTATTCCAATGCATGGAAAAAGGGCTTTGAAAGCCCTCTGCCCCCTCCGTCAGCCCTGTTCCAACGGTTGCCGCTCACCACTGCCCTCTCCCTCCCTTCCTCTCTCTCTCCCCTCCTCTCTCACTTTCTCTCTCTTTTCCTCTCCCTATCCCCCTCCCTCCACCTCTCTCTCTCTCCTCTTCCCCCCCTTGGCCAGT
>KE504636.1:63407-73411 GCA_000441515.1 Elaeis oleifera | reverse complement strand
CTTTAAAATCAAAAAAAATCAAAATCGAAAAAATTGTGTACCGGTACCGAACCGATACGCCTGGGCGTACCATGTGTCGGTACGGTACGGTACCGGTACCGTACCGTACCGGTCCGGCACCGGCACGCCGTCCGGTACCGGTACAGCGAACATACTCTAAATTCATTAAACCAAGCACAGGATAAGAATCTCTTAGTTGTTACAAATATATTTCTTCATTCAAATGGCATGATCAGAAAATTTTATTGTGTCATGCTTGCATGATATTTTGGGTGATCATGTGCAATGGATTTAGTGAGATCATTTTCCTATTACTAGAACATAGTTTAAAATTAATTAGCAAGAAGCTACATAGGAGTTATGAATATTTTGGTGCAAATCCTCCCTGAGATATAGATCATCACATGAATAAACATTTTGACCTATGGCTGCCTTCCTCAACAGCATCTAGCAAAAATACCCAAAATGAGCCAATAACTTGAAAGCTCCTTGGGATGCTGTTGAGAGGGTCTTCAAAACTTTAAACGACATGATAGTGTCTTTTGCAATTTTGTTCCAAAAATATGTTGAAGCATTTTAGCAATAAGTTTAATCTCATCATCAGGAAATATGTCATTTCAAAACAATGATTTATTCCCAGACATGCATAAGGGTAGTACTCTGTAGATTAAAAAGCTTAGAGATCACTAGGAATAACAAAATGGTGCCAACAAATTTAGTGTGTCAAACATGCACAGTCATCTATTTTAAAACTATTCAGAATTTTCAAATATTCCCAAATATTTTCATATCTCAATATAAATTATCATGAAATTATAATTAGCAAAAATTAAAAATAATTAGCAGATTTGACAAATGGAATATAATATAAATTCTTTTACCTCTACTAATTTTTCCTGACTACATCAACCACATGACTCGTGGGCTTCATTCAGTTTAACTCTCCTATCTTTCATGGCTTTTAACCATCATTTTCTCAACTTTTTGCCAATCTGTAATGGATCAAACATGGTACAAACCTGTTGTGCTACGTTCAACTTTTTAATATGTCTGACCTGTGTTTTTCCAATATAAGATATTTAGGAAGAAATTATGCCACTTTTCAAACCAAAACTTTTAACTGTGTCAAGTTATTCAGACTTGCTTAGCAAAAGGTCCAGTGAAGACACTTGTGCAATGGAGCAATAATATTAGCTTTGCTATTGAAGTTTATTGCTAGTCTAGTTAACTAAAGAACATGTTATCTTAAAAAAAATGACAAGGAATTCTAGATGGCATCAGCAGTCTAGTAGCCAATTTAAGAAATCATACTTGTTCTAAGCTGGAAGTACCATATCCAACATAAGATGAAGAAAGTAAGGGTTGCACCAAGGACCATTTCTCATTCTCCAAGGCAATTGACAAAGGTTCCAAATACCTGCAAAACAGGAAATTTCTGAACACTCGGAAGAAATTATATCAATAAAAATAGTTTGAATTTACATCTAGAATAGTTATATTACATGCATCTTGATCAATAATAACAACGAAAAAATTGAACCTAGGAAATTTTCTCTAGGAAATTTAACTTAAAACCATTCAAGTCAGGAATCCCTCAATCAAAATCCAAAGTCAAATCTATTTATAGGAAGACTGATAATTTAAATTTCAGGAAGTGAGACCTGTTTTAGGTCAACCAAAACCAATTTACCCAAGCTTGCACACTTCGACATGACTGTGGGAAATAATTTCATATTGCAGTGAGGTAAGAGCTAAATAAGAATATTAAATGATTAAAAACTATTTAAATAAATTAGTTCTTACACCTTATAAGAAGGTGACACCAGAGTTTTGATTCAAAATACAATTTTAATTTAAACACAATAACAGGACATTAGTGTCAGGTGGTAAAATTCATAAGTTGTTAGTAATCAAGTATAGCAGCAACATGTTCTTGTACACATTTATTGGTGGAACTGGGCCCACAAAACTTTTTCTTGCTCCACATAATATATGAGAGTACTTTAAGATCTGCAACAGCTTATCAGATGAACATCAATCAGAGACATGATCTATAAAGCTTGTCAGTGCAAATAAGGAGAGTATATCAGAACATTACAGTGTCATTGGCCACTCCATGGAGGGGCCAAAATGACAAAAACTCTCATTTCTAATTACAGATGCAAACTAACCAGGATTATACCAAGCACAAACCTAAACACAGTACAGAACGTATTTGTCAAATCCACATGTTAGACCCATTCCCTATCAAGCAATGCAGAATATAAATCAACGTAGTATTCAAAGAAGATGATAATATCAATGTAGACTACTACAAAAGGAATAGTCTCAACTGACCAAATTACTTAATAAGAAGTTGGATCCAAACAAAACAAATTAATAACTGGATCACGTAAGGGCGGACACAGCCCCTGAACTAACTGATCCCATCTCAGACCATGTTGAACCTGGACCAAACCCCATCAACCAATTTAGTTTAAACTGCTTTACATAAGAATATTCTAACTTAGTGCCATTTCACATTAGGATCAAAAATATGTTTTAAAAATTAATTTATTTTTAAGAGACTAAAAACCACACAATAGCCAGGCAGTACATAAGACATAAAAAATATTTGATGAAAACAATGAATGAAACAAGAAAAAGATGTCCCAGAAGCATGTCAATATACTCAGTTGCCAAAAGTCCCTCTGTCAATCCACCGATAAAAATGACTTGTTGGTTAAAATCACCGGTTTTGAATGCCACCTGTGAGAAAAAAATATTCCAGTGGAAATAAGAATATCATACAACCAAGTATTGAAAATATTATATATGTTGAACAATGCACGTAGATGCTATAATGTCTCAAGAAGAAACCATGGTCATTATAAACGGATATGCTGGCCCTTCCAAGGCACTGATTACAATTCACAAATCACAGCATACTACATCATTGACTTCATACAAAAACAATCATTTGCAAATACATTGATGCAGTCCCCAGAACCAAAATCACATGATTCAGAGGGTAACAGGTTGACCGGCATAATATTGGAGAACATGAAGATCAATATTAGTGTCTGCATTAAGTGTTAGCAGTGCAGATATAGATCATCTGCAACTATATTAAAATGTCAAATTCGAATTTGTTCTGTGGAAATCTCAATCATGAGCTTTTCACTGCCATGAAATAATATCAAGGCCTGTCAGGAGGGCAAATAAGCCACTTCATTTCCTGATCATATTTAAAATAGTTAACCCCATGTTAACTTAACAGAAAAGATTCCATGGGCCAACATGTCAGAGAGATCTTAAAATCAGTGTCCAGATTTCAGTGTCTTTTTCTTCTCCAGATGGCACCATGCATGTGAAAATATAACCTCAAATATACCGATATGCATGCAACATTTTGAGATCTTTTCTACAATTGGCTCTATATTTGAGATCGGATCTATGGATAGTCATCAAGATTCTACAGGAGGTAGCCATAGAAGGAGCAGGGCCTGCCACCAGACCTGGAATGCCTGTGTGCAAGCAGAACATACTACCTGTGTTACTGCTTAAGCAATTAAGGCCAAACAATAAGCTACTCTCAAAGATCTAGAAAAAGGTCCAAATGGAGATGGAAGAAGGTAAGGTTTGATAAAGGAATATGTTCATCTTTCAGGCTCAAAGCTACAGGACCAAGTCAACACAGAATCCTATACATAAGTCTAAATAAGGAGTAAGAGATCCAAGGACATGACAAAATTCAAGAAAATAAGGATATTAGAACAAAGTAAAGATAAGCAACCCTGATTTCGGATTACAGACCGCATAAAATGAGCTTCATGTTAGTGGGATCTATATAAATATATAACAAAAAGCGACAGTTTGCTTATCAGATCTCCATTATGAGCAGATTCAAACATACTAATATAAAATATAAATGAATATGAGGGCGGCATCTGGAGTTACTAGTTGCTATTGATTACAAAATATACAGTGACATGTGAACAAGTCTTGGAATCGACAGGAAATAGCCCTCAAAGATTTGTAGTAAAATTGAGTCAGGTTTTATCAATCAGATCAGTTTGAGATTTAATGTAAAAAAGATAAAAGCACATAATAGTGATGGTGATAACTGATAATCACAAGAGGAAGAAAAGAATAGAAGAGGAACATAATAGAGCAGATTTATCTAAGATCATATAACTCTAAAACCATGCATTTGCACGCTTTCATTACTTTATGCCAATTATAACTATATCAGTAATGACTAAGATGCTACCATGGTATACACTCTAATAACAATATATATAATGACTAAGATTCTACAATTGTATACCCCTAGTAACAGCAAAATGTCAACCTAGACATCAGTTCAAAACAATTATGTAAGTAATACAAAATAAAATAGTGTCTCCCAATATGATGTGTTTATGAATCGATTAGAAAGAAGTCTAATAAGAAAGAAGAGGAATAAGAATAACAAAGAGTATGACAATAAAAACATAATAGCTTCTTAATAACTTGAGAAGGCCTCCTTTTATGTACACATACATATATATGTATATGTACTAATGTACATACAAACACATACATAAATAAATACATATAAATAAAGAACAAAGGGGGAAGTTTGAAGGTGTGTGCAATACCATGGGAAGAGGTGCAGTACAATCTTTCTGCTTATATCGAAGCACCTCTGTTGCACGAATTGGACAAAAGTGTCAGTTGCCTGTGTACATCTAGCTGCTAGATCCTTCTAATTCCTAGAACTTAACATATAGGAGCATCAAACAGAATGGCATAAAACATGTCTCACCAATCAAAAGGCAAGAAATCCAGGCTTCTTTCACTGAATCTCATGCCTCCATCCATTCCCCCCTACTTATAAACAACTTTGGTGACCTTATGTTTGATTTTGATGATGACCATATTTTGAGTAATTATAATACTAATCATGTGTTTCAAGAGTGGATATAGGATTTCTAAAATATTCACCATCAAGAAATCATCCTCGGAAGAAATTCTCTCAAGATGCCCAGCCAAAGCACTTAAAAAATCAAGTTCTCACAAATTTAGATGGCTCATCATGAAGAAAATGAAATTAGAATAAGCAAATATCATTGGAAAGCATTTGGGTCAAAAATTCAAGTTTGAGAGGCCAAAATATGAAAAAAATAAAGTTGGAAGATCTTTAGTCGACTCAAGCATCTCTTGAGCCAACTCTGACACAAATTCAGCTTTTGGCACAGGTCTTGAGCCGACTCAAGCATACAAAGTGGCACCGGCACAGACCTTGAGCCGACTCAAAAACTATTTGAGTCGACTCATTAGCCTCTGACAACAATAACGGCTAATTTCTATACTTTTCAATAGCTAGTTTTGCGTTTAACAGCTATTCCAAAGGCTCCAATGGTCAAACTCACTCTCCAGCCACTTCTAAGCCTATTAAAGGCTAGAGAATCAATTGAGAAGGCAACCAAGTAGATTAAAAAGAGATATTCATCAGTTTGAGTGACAATTATTGAATATCATTGAAAAGAGAGAAAAATGAGGATTTTTGTGCATAAATTTCAGCAAGCTTCTAAGATCAATCTTCTCCATCATCTTCAACATCCTCTCGAACATTAACAAGAGAAATTTAAGCTCCATTTGAGAGATCCATTAGCAGCTTCTTCGGGCTTCAAAGAGTTCAAATTTTTTATTTTTACTTTGTGCTGAAATTCTTATTCTTATATTTTGTTTCTTTATAAGTTTCTTTGGAGGAAAGAAACTTGGGGTTTAGATCCGTCCAAATCCGAAATTAAACATTGTAGATTTTGGTTGGTGAGTCCGAAAAATTAACCGAATTGATTGTGAGCCCAGAAAACAATCGGTGTATAGATTTTGGTTAGTAATCCCAAAAAATCAACTAGATTTATTTGTGATTCCGAATAAACAAATATGCTGTAATCGGACTGATTATAGTGAAATTTTTAAGAAAGCTTGGAGAGTGGATGTAGGTGTGGGGTTGCATCAAACCACTATAAATTATTTGTATTTGTATAGTATCTTCTCTTATTTACTTTACTTGCTTTTAATTTCTACTTTGCATTGGTTAAACTCTTGATTTGTATTCACTATCCTAGTTCTGCTGTAACTTACAGCGTACACCTCACAATTACTTAAATTAGCTTAATTTGAAGCATATTATTATTTAGATTTCAGATTTAGTTGAAATTTTTAAAGAACCCAATTCACCCCCTCCTTGAGTTGCTATCTTTCTAGGCAGCAAGTGGTATCGAAGCAAGTGCTCTAATATTTGTTATTGATCTAGCAGTCTTGAGTTAAAGATCATGACAACCCCGATTGGTTCATCTTTTGCCGAAGGCCAATCCACATCTAGATCACCACTATTCAATGGCACTAATTATATTTTTTGAAAACTAGAATAAAGATTTTCATATAAATTTTAGATTATGACATGTGGGGAGTCATGACTAGAGGACCACACACACCCACAATCGAAGTAAATGGAGTGTCTCTTCTCAAATCGGAAAAGGATTGGGATGAATATGATAAAAAAGATGGCTTAATTAAATACTAAAATTATTAATATTTATATTATTTTAGTTATATATGAATTTTATAGAATATCAACTTGTACATCAACAAAAAAAATTAGGATAAATTAGAAATAACTCATAAAGGACAAGTCAAGTTAAAGAATCTGAAATTAATTTGCTTGTTCATAAATATAAAATATTCAAAATGAAACAATATGAGTCTATTTCTGATATGTTCTCAAGATTTACTAATGTTATTAATACTTTGAATAGTCTTGGCAAAAAATATACTAACCATAAGCTTGTTTGTAAGGTTTTGAGGTGTTTGCCAAAGATATGGAAGGCCAAAGTAATAGCCATACAAGAAGCGAAAGATCTTATCAAGATATCTTTGGAGGAGTTGATTGGTTCACTCATGATACATGAGTTAAACATGCATCAAAAGAAGGAAGAAGAAGAGTCAAAGAAGAAGAAGACCATTGCATTCAAATCAACCATCAAATTCGAAGATAGCGATAAATCAGGGGATGAAAAGGAAGAAAAAGTGAAGATCAAGATGAGGACTTGGCACTACTCACTTCGAAATTCAAAAAATTTCTCAAAAAAAAATGGTTGAAGAAAAAAGAAGACAATGAAGAAAAAGAAAGAAAGAATGTCATTTGCTACAAGTGCAACAAGAGAGGACATTACAAGCCGAATTACCCCTACTAAAAGGAACCCAAAAGGAGCAACAAAATGCAATGATGGCTATATGGGGTGATAGTAACATTTCTAGCTCGGATGAAGAAGAATAAGATATTGCAAATCTATGCCTCATGGCCAATGATGATGAGATATATTTTGAAAACTCCTTTGATTTTTTTTGATGAATTATATGAAGCTTTTAATAATTTAATGGATGAATATAAAAGATAAGACTGAAAATAAAGAACTTAAAAAGACCAATCTGTTTTTGGCTGAAGAAAAGAATAAAATATTAATCGAAAAAAATGAACTTTTAAAGAAAATAAAATCTTAGCTGAGAAAAAAAATCTTGTAAAATCTGAAAAATTTTAGTTGAAGAAAATAAAAGATTAAGAAAGAAATTGAAGTTTTGAAATCTATAGTTGAAAGTTTACCCTTAGTTCTCAAAATCTTCAATTAATATTGAATAATCAAAAGACTGTTTTGAATAAAGCAGAAATTGATTTTAATTCTTCGAGAACATAGCAATTTGTTAAAATATGTTTACACGAGCTTCACATGAAAATCACTCTATAGTTGTTTCAAATGTAACAAAGTAGGCCATAAAATTTCAGAATATAATATTAAAAAAATTATCATACTTTGATTAGACGAATTTGGATTTCAAAAGAATCATATGTACTAACTCTAATGAACCCAAGATGGCTTGGGTACTAAAATTTAGAAAATAATTTTGCAGGTTTGCTAAGCATCTGATGGTTTGAAAGGAACAAATTCTTAAAAATGGATGCTTAGGATTTAAGATGCATGGGTGATGTTACTTGGTAAAAGCTAAATTTTCTCACATCATACCATCACTAATTTTGATTTGTTTCAGTGATTGATTTTGATGCTTGATACATATGCTTGATATTATGATGATTTTTCAGTGCTCACTTGAATATATTGATAAATATGTTCTCTTAATTCTAGTATCATATTGATTGGTAGAAGCATAATTTTATTTAAATTCAGCATGCTCCCAAACCCCTCATAACATAGTATCACTTGTAAAACTTAAATTAAATAAGCTTGATGGATTATGAAAATATTTGAGTGTAAAACTCTCAAATTAATTTTTGACACTCTCATAAGATATGTAATTATTGAAATATCTTAAAAAAATTACTCGATTTAAGGAACATCAAGATAAGTCATCAATTCATAAAAGATTACATGCTTGATTTGGTTGATTTGCATTGCATCCTAGATTGATCCTTAAGATTTTGAATATCCCATAGCTAAACCTAAACTTTTAAAGCCTTTATCTAGTTTTCTCTAAATTTGGTCTTATTTGATTTGATTGATTATCATATCCTCTAATCGATTAATTCATGATCCCCCACTTGATTCATTTATTCTAATATCATTTTTGATCATTAATTTGATTTGCCTTTGATCCCTAACCTATTTGAGCTATTCTTCTTTGGATCAAAATTTTTTGAACTATTCTCTATATTGGAGAGTCGACTCATGATTTCTTAGGATGCTAAAATTCTCTCTTAGTGCATTAGTATTTCTAGCAATCCATCTTTTTGATACATGTAGCCCTCGTGCATTTTGAATATATTGATGTATTAATCAACTCTTGAAATCACATTTTGACAAATCAATAAAAATCTAATCTTTTTAAAAATTGAGTATGTTTGATGATGTTATTTGTTTAATTTCTATGTTTATTTATTTGATTCAATATTTTCTTGATTTATAAACTAAGGGAAAGAAATGTAAAGCTTATTTTCTTGAATTAATTAAATGTGCATAATTTGGAAGAAAAGGAGGAGTATCAAGATAAGTGAATTATTTGGCACTAATTATGAAAACAAGGGGAGATAACATTATTGAACTTAAAGGAGAAATCACTCTGAAACTTAATGAAAATAGAAATTATTGATGATTATTTGTACACTCCTATTGCTTTGATTTGTGTTTGAAAAATCATTTACACTTGATTTTGTCATTCATACTTTGCAAGGTTTGATTGTACCAACTTTTTGACAATTAATTAGCATCCAAAAAAAAATTATTTGCATCGATTGATCATCTTTTGAAAATAAACTTGAAAAATGCTTTTCATAGCTTGTATCAAGCTGAATTTGAAATACGAATCCTTATTTGTTCAAATAATTAATCTAAAAAGTGATTTCTTTGATCTTTAAGTAGTATCAAACTTTTAAGAAAATCATGATTTGGTTTGAATTTAATCGATTTATCTTTTTCAATCAAAAACTTTCACAATTGGTACCAGACAATATATTATTGCTTTGTACTCTATTGCTTTATCTCTTGGTAAAAAGAAAGAATGCTTTGTCTCAAGTTTATTTTGCTTTGATATCTCATTTTACTCTGATGCATTCATAATTTGATATCATTTGAAACTATCTACGAAAATTGATATCTTTTCTAAATTTAAATTTATTGATACTAATTAAAGAAAAAAAAGATGAATTTTGTAAATATCTTTCATGTTTGACTTTGATACTCTATTCTTTGTTTTGAAAAGCTCTATCATTATTGGATCTTTAAAGCTGAAGCAATTTTCTACTAAATTTGAGAATTTATTTAATGCATCTATTTTATTCAAAAAAAGAGGAGATGTGTTTTAAAACTATATTGTTCAAGGGAGGAGAAGTATTTTTTTTAAATCTATATTGTTCCAAAAGGAAGAAGAAATTCAATTTGATTTGATGCTAACTTTCAAAAAGATGAAACAAATCATGAAATTTGAATTTGAAAATTGGATTCAAATTAATTAAAAAGGAGGAG
>KE504636.1:52088-63387 GCA_000441515.1 Elaeis oleifera | reverse complement strand
GAAATTTGAATTTGAAAATTGGATTCAAATTAAATTTAAAAAGGAGGAGAAGTGTTTTGAGTATATTTGTCCAAACAAAAAAGTTCTAAAATCTGAAATTTGATGCAGTTTTTTTGAATTTAATTTATTTTCTATTTGATTTTGATGATTCATTTTAAAACCCTTCCCTGGAGCTTTTTGATGCTGTCAAAAAAAAAGAGAGTTATATTGAGTATATGCTTGAGATGATCATATGCTTGAAATGCTTGAGTTGATCACCTTGATTCATTATGCTTGAGATACTTATTTGCTTACTTGAGAAAATTATATGAAATGAGTATGTTATGTTAAATATAATTTTAGATATATACACTCTTGAATATAATGGTAACATTCATGAAGTATTTACAAGTGTTTACTTATTCACTTCATATTTATATTGGTAAATTAATTGAAACATATTATATTTATTTGCGCATATCTCAAAGTTTTGTCATCATCAAAAAGGAGAGATTGTTGACCCTATACCTGATTTTGTTAATTATCAAATTTTGAGTAATTATGATACTAATCATATGTTTCAAGAGTGGATGCAGGATTTCTAAAGTATTCACAATCAAGAAATCATCTTTGGAAGTAATCCGTTTAAGATGCCAAGCCAAAGCACTTAAAAAATTAAGTTTTCACAAATTTGGATGGCTCGTCATGAAGAAAATGAAATTAGAAAAAGCAAATATCATTTGAAAGTATTTGGCCCAAGAATTAAAATTTGAGAAGCCAAAATATGAAAAGAATGAAATTAGAAAATCTTAAGTTGACTCAAGCATCCCTTGAGCCGACTCTAACATAAATTCAGTTTTTGGTACAGGCCTTGAGCCGACTCAAGCATGCAGACTGGTATTGGCACAGATCTTGAGCCGACTCAAGAATTGCTTGAGTCGACTCAATAACCTCTGACAGCAATAACGACTAATTTCTACATCTTTCCAACGACTATTCCAAGAGCTCCAATAGCCAAAACTCACTCTTCAGCCACTTCTAAGCCTATTAAAGACTAAAGAATCAATTGAAAAGGCAACCAAATAGATTAAAATAGATGTTCATCAATTTGAGTGAGAATTATTGAATATCATTGAAAAGAAAGAAAAGAGAAGATTTTTGTGTACAGATTTCAGCAAGTTTTTTAGATCAATCTTCTCCATCATCTTTCACATCCTCTCAAACATTAACAAGAGAAGTTCAAGCTTCATTTGAGCGATCTATCAGCAACTTCTTCGAACTTCAAAGAGTTTAAATTTTCTATTTTGACTTTGTGCTAAAATTCTTATTCTTGTATTTATTTTTTTACAAATTTTTTGGAGAAAAAAACTTAGGATTTAGGCCCGTCCAAGTCCAGAATTGGATATTACAGGTTTTGATTGGTGAGCCTGAAAAATCAGCTGAGTTAATTGTGAGCTCGAAAATAATTAGTGTATAGATTTTGGTTGGTGATCTCGAAAAATCAACTGAGTTTATTTGTGATCTCAGGTAAACAAATATGCTGTAATCGGACTAATTATAGTAGAATTTTCAAAAGAGCTTGGGAAGTATATGTAGATGAGGGGTTACACCAATCCACTATAAATTATTTTATGTTGTGCCTTTTCTTATTAACTTTACTTGCTTTTAATTTATGCTTTGCATTGGTTAAACTCTTGATTTGCATTCATTATCTTAGTTCCACTGTAGCTTAAAGCATACACCTCACCATCACTTAAATTAGCTTAAATTGAAGTATATAATTATTTAGATTTCAGATTTAGCTGAAATTTTTAAAGAACCCAATTCACCCTCCTCTTGGGTTGCTACCTTTCTGGGCAATAAACTTAAGCCATTAACCTCCTCGAGTATGTTACCAATGCAGTCACGAAGAAATAAAGGGAAGAAAAGGCTTCCCTCTCTATCTTCATTCAAATTCTCAAACTCATTTGTGCATCACTTGGCATCAAAAGAAAGTCTCCTCCAGCAAAGCAGTTACAACCTACAAGAACCTCAAGACATTATTAACCATATGTGATCCACTATCTTCTTGATGCCATCTTTACCTAGGCTTAAGTGTCTGCACCATCTCCAATATATCCACATGCCAAGGTATGTAGGAATTGCTAGGATAAATACTCATTAAATAGTCTTTTCCTAATAAAGATTGAGAAGGCAGGACTTCTGACCCATCTTTCCTCAAAGATGGGAATGCTAGAACTTCTATTTGACTCGAGTAATTATACGTGTAAGTTGAGAATATTGCATGTACCAAGTACAGTATGACAATATCCCAACGGCAAATATGGGCAGTGGCCACAGAAGCACAGCCAGCATCACGACACAATCAAGAAGATTTTAACAAAATAACCATCGGTAATTTGAAGATATGATTACTTTATTGGATATTTTTGACATCATGAATTTTGTTTACGGTAACAAAATACCAAACAAGGGGCCCATATCCTACCTTACCCATACATCATACAACAGCAAAGCAACAACACATACCATACTGCAGTTAAGCAGAGAATCAACACTACGCAATTGATAAATTCCAAAAAAATAACAACACAAAGACGACCCCTGACCTCCCATCCATCAAAGATCAGCCTCACAAACAAATTAACCACGGAGACAGACAACCCGAACCTCCCATCCATCAAAGAACAGCCACACAAACAAACATATGATCAAGAACCATATATTTATCGTATGGAACAGCTATAAAGAGGTCGGATCGGATCAGCACATTCTACAATAGAGTTCTGTTACACAAACAACAAGAAGATAACTTTCCTTGGATTTTTTTTTTTTCCTATTCTTGTTTTTTACCTGGACAGGCTTGGGCCGTACTTAAAGAGAACGCCACGGAGCTGGTTCTTGCGGGAGCCGGAGCCGAGCCCGTTGCTGACGGCGGGGATGGAGGAGGCGCCGCCGCCAGTACCGGCAGCGGAATTGAGGAGCGGCCGCGGACGAGACCGGCGAGCCAGGAGGAAGAGGACGAGGAGGAGGAGGCCGGGGCGGGGCGGGGCGGTGACCGAGGGATCCATCGGGAGCGATCGGCTGCTTCTCCTGCTTCCCGCCATGTGATGGGGAGAAGATGGGAATTTAATTATTGCTTGTTTTTTTTTTTTGTGGTGGGAGATCTCTCAAATGGATGGCTGTGATTCAATGGTCTAACGATTGGTGATCTATTAATATTTAACTTAAAATTGCTTGCGAATGTCCGTCTTCCACGTAGGTGCTCGGTCAGCATTCCACCATCCACCAATCCTTGGAGTGTCCTGTGTCCACCTGCTCCTGCCACCGATGAAGAGAACTTTTCTTGCTGACGGATTTATTATTATTATTATTATTATTATTATTATTATTATTATTATTATTATTAATTTATTATCAATTTATTTTATAGTGACGTATTTACTATATAAATTATTTTATAATAAATTAATAACAACAATATTTTTTATAATTATAATAATAATATGATAATTACTATACAATAATAGAAAGACTATATTACTATAGTAATCATTGTTTTAATATTATAATAATAACTTAAAATAATTATTATAATCAAGTATACTTATTATTCATAGCATAATACCATATTGATTCTTATCGTAATCTATATATAATATTATAATAATAATAATCGATTTGTATTTGTAATAATATATGTAATTATTTTTATGTTGAATTATTTTATAGTGATATAATTACTACATTAATAGCTATTAATATACTCTAATAATGATTTGACAATACTACGTTATATTATTATTATTATATAGATAATCAAGAGGTGATGCATTGTCAATATACTTAAGTCTTTTCATATCTCAATTTGGATTCAAAATCTCCTGGATTCTTGTCCAAATCTTGGCAAAGATTTATGCTTGATAAAAGATTTTTATTCCATTTCATGTGTTGATTATATAATTTATATTTATGCTGCAATCCTTACATATTACATTAGCAATGGTTAATCATTTAGTTGCAATAAACCCTTATACAATAACCATATATCAAGCATGTTATAATCTGCTTTGCAATCCACAGTAACAAATAATTAAATAAAATAATTTTTGCAACTACAATTCTAATTATAGCAAATGAAGTAACAGTCTTCACTTAAATTATATACAATAAAATTATAGGCAAACAAGTAGCTTGAAGAAATTTTGTAACCATCTTTTTCTGCTTCCTGTTGCCGTATTATTTCCTAACTTCATTTTCCATTCTAATAACCATGAAATTCATTTGGTTTTTCTAAGAAAAAAAGGAGCAAAGCTGAACCTTGTGACCAACTTAATAACAATGCATATTACGCCCCGTAAAGTTTTTAGATTACGATAAACAAATTTATATTTACGTACAAAAACCAACTGTTGTGAATGGCCATTTGTATGGCCAAATGATAAACATCATATAGGATATAATTATTCATAAAAATATAATTTTTTTAGTGAATCAAGAAATTATTAATTAGAATCACCTTATACCATCCAATAAAAAATCAACACGTCATTCAAAAAGAATTTGTTTTATTCAAACCAGCAAAAAACAATCAACTAGCTAATTATCGCTAACGGTTAATTTTTTTTCAATCAAAATTTTCAATTAAATTTAGATAATAATAATATTTTTTATAATATATGATATATCGATTTTTTATTGAATGGCTATAGAACGATGCCGACCGACAATTTATCCACCGGACCCGTTTGAAACAACTTTGGCGAGCTGCACCAATAACCTCATGACACGCGTGGTACAGTAAAACTTTCGAGTGAACTGCACCGTGGCCGACACTTTTCTCGTCCCTTTCCCTGGAAGCATCAACGGCTCAAGGCCGATACTTCGTCTCTCACGCTTCCTCTTTTTCTCCCTCGACTCCAACCCGCGTCTGTACCATCAGCTACTTATAGCTGAGGTCAGTCGCTTGCCCTTTCCTCTTCTTCCTATATTGTTTTCCTCGTCTTGGAGCTCCCGATCTCCATCGGTATCAGTTCGCGTGTTCTTCTTCTTTCCTTTCTTTGTTTCTTTATCGTCAAGGTTGAATTTATGTGAAAAAAACAGATTTTTTGCCTTTTTTGGTTTTTTTTGTGATTCATTGTTTCGATTTTGTTAGGTTCTTTGTGGTGAAAATTTGGCAGGTAGATGATGTTGCGCTCCATTTAAAAGTTGATCTCTTTTTTTTTTTATGTTTTGGCAGATTAAGAGCTCCGAGAAGATGACTTTCAAGTCGGTCTTTGTTGTCTGCAGGATGTTTCCCCAAGTAAGAAACAGCCTTATAATCGTATTCACTGATTTTGATTGTTGAATAGAATTCAGTAAGTAATTTTTAAGAAAAAAACAAAAGATGATTTCTCGAGGTGAGGATGACCGGCTGTGTATAGAGTTTTCTTGTAATTAGCCTTCTAATCTAAGCTAACATAATCTTGTTCTTATTTGTAGGAAGTTATGTCTTCTGCTTATTTGTATACTAGGAATTTTCTGTATCTCTAGGAGATATGCTAACAAGTCTCATAAACCTAAGCCTAATGGTGCTTATGATCAACCACAACAATTAACAAGGCATATATATATATATATATATATATCTGTGTGTGTGTGTGTGGGGCTATAGTTTGTTGGACTGAGCTTTACAGTTTCTGCTCATGGCAAATAATATGAATATTAATCTTGTTACTGTGATCATTAAGTTATCAAAGATTTGTCCTCAATTTGAGTAATTAAAGAGGTTGATTTATTCAAATCAAACTTCTTGACATATTTCTGTGAATGAAGATTTTCAGTATGGAATAGTAATTGCTACTCTATGATTTTTTGTCTGTCTGTCATCTTGCCAATAGTCCACCTAGGCTCTCACTTGAGTGGAAGCATAATATTTTCTTAGTTACACCATCTGATATCACTGTAAAGTTTAATATATAAACCTTGAAGCTCTGATTTTAAATGTGAAGAACCCATGCTTGCAGATTAGTACAAAGTCTATGAGGATAATGTCTCTAGGTTCCTTGCAACACCTTCCATACCTGATGGGTCCACAAACAATTTGCTTATGATGCACTCATCGCCATCAAGTATCAACTGATTAAAAATGAAGGCCTTGTAAACTAGGGCATTTATAAACATGCCAGGATCTCTCCCATGCATGACTTGTGGTAGTAACTTGAATGACTGATTTCCTTGAATACTTTATGAAAACTTCTTTAGTAGGCCTTTCTCTCAACAAGAGTCTAGCATATATGTTGCATGTGATGTGAGTGGTGGTATGGATGTATGTCATGCTCCAGACTAGTTGAATATTTCTTATATTATTCTTATAATTTGATGAATACATGCACTCCTCTTATTTCCCTCCCTCAAAGTAAACACCGGGTTAAGCGGGGTATTTAATTTAAGATATTTGTAGTTATTGGCAGTGAGATGAATGACTGTGTGACACAGAGCTTCACAGACAGATTTGGAAGTTTTGATTTAATATTTTAATATATAATTAGGCATATAAAATGTTTAGCTAGGAGCTTTTTAAGGTTTATCATGTGAGTGCCTGAGAATGCAACTGCTTTTTCCATGGCATGTGGGCTGTGGAGTACCATCCAGCAGCCCCAATTGAATTGGTGTGCCCTAGTTATCACCCATGATGTTTTAATTCAAAAGGCTGTTGGATGCCATTCCACAACCCACATGGTTTGCATCACGATCAACCTTTGATAGCAGCTACCTGGAAGATATACTCCTTTTTGTGTAACTATAATACATAGAACATCTTGAGATCTAAACAGTTGATGCGACCATGTATAAGCCCAAAGCTTAAACTTAGGAAACTTAGTTCTCTTTGTGCCATATTCCAGAGAAAAAAAGTCAATCACCATTGAAGAAGCTTTCCTAACAAGTTTACAAAGGGATGATCTTATTGCATTATCTAGATTTTTTGTGTAGATTATCTCAAATTGAAAATTTTATATGGAAGAACCAGCAAGCCTCCCCCCCCCCCACCTTCTCTCTCTCTCTCTCTCAATCTGTGCCTTGTTAAAAGCTACTAGTAAATTGTCTTTGAAGTTATTATTTCCCATTCATGTATTCGGGTCTTACCTTAAGGTTTGCACTTACATTGATTACTGAACACATCATAACAACCTATAAATGGCAGCACATACTTAAGGTTATTATGGCTATATGAGATAAATCCTTTCTCTCTCTCTCCTCCTCTCTCTCTCTACTAAAATATATATACATACACAACACACACCCCTCCTCCCTGTGGCTCTCTTTTTCTCCTAAGCAAAGGATTTAGTCAAGATGTTATGCAGGTTATATCTAATTAAATTGAAGCGGTTTCCTCAAGAAAGGCATAGTTATATCTAATAATGATAGTTTTGATGGTTTAATTATCATGCAGTAAGTCCACAACAATCTTCATGAGACTAGGTATTTGAGGTTTGTGCTATTTGAATGGAATACAAAAGAGTTTGAAACTGAAATGGAATGTAAAAAGTTGTCTTTCACATGATATGACACCAACTTTGCACTTAAGATACTTCAAACATCATATAATAGCCTTAAGTATCTATGTTAGAATTACTTTTTGGTAATTCAATCAAATAGGTTGGTTGTCGTACCAGGCTTGTTCAGGAATTCAGTTAACTTCTAAATTCTTGAATTTATTAATTGGAACCAATATATGCCACATAAATATAAATGTAAGTTTATTATTCTTGTTGCCTGCTCACGGAATTGTTGCATTTACAAAGTAATAATCGATTCTTTTTCATGACTTCCTCCAGGTAGATCTTCGTATCCTAAAGGCTGTTGCCATTGAACATTCAAAGGATGTTGATGCAGCTGTTGAATTTGTTCTTTCAGAAGTTTTACCATGTATAAGTGAATCAAGGGATACATCTTATACTCTTGATAATGCTTATGACATGGAACATTCACTTGCCAGTGGTAGGTGTTCCTTTGATGATGTCATATATTATTAATGGAACTACTCATCTTTTGGGCTTGTTGATCATGGCATGATTTTTCTGCTCCATACATCTGTGGGACAAACATGTAAAAGATAATGTACTTTTGCTTTTCTTTTGGTAGCTAATACTAGACAATGTGTTGGATGTGTAGCTGGAATAAACAAGCAGGATAGTTGTTGGGACATCAGGGAGCCAAAGAGAATAGAAGTCTGCTCCCAGAACCACTTGTTGTATGTGAAAGCACTTTTTCTGATATTTACACACATGCAGCTAAAGCTAAGTCATCATGCATGGAGAAATCAGAAAGCAAAGGTTCACATATTGAACATGTAGGTGGGCCAAATAAGCCAAGTTTGTTATTGTGTCCACATGAAGCTGTTGAAGTTACTGCAAGTCCATCATCACAAGCAAAACTGATGGAAGATGTAATAGACCTTATTTTTGATCATACAATTAATTCTTTTCACTCAAAGCCACACTCTTTGGATGAAATAGTTATGGACACTACACCTTCCAATATCCATGTCCATGATCACCTATCCAATGCAGCACATCGAAAGGCAGTCAATCTGGTAGAACAAATAGTTGAACCAAGTCAGGGATTGGCAAAAGATGAGTGTGTTCTTTTGATGGTAATATCCAAGAATTGTATGGGACAGAGGCTAACAGTACTGTAACATGTGTTGGTGTGCAAGCTCAGAATTTTTCATCCTCAATCCTTGAAGATGGTACAGATATAATGGAATCTGGTGCTGCTGTAGAGAAGGATATGAATGGTTATGAAGGTGAATATAAAGAACAATTATCAAGATGTTTAACAGAGGCTGCAAATATCCAGGATTTATGTGATTTAGAAGTTAATCACTCTGTTGTAACTTCCTTTACCCCGTGTGGTGATATCTCATCATCTAATCTTGAAAACAGTACGGACACTGTGAAGTGTGAAACTGGACATGTGAATACTGACACTTCTATATCTGAATTTGAAAAACAGCAGTCGAGGTGTCTTACTGAGAATGATGCTGAGTTGTTGGCCTTTGAGAATAAGATGGCTTCTGTGGGTGATAATTGTCAATCTTCCATGGTAGCTACTCGATCTGGCCAGGATGTAAACATTAATTTCTCAAAGATTTTATCCTTGATGCTAAAACAGCAAGGTACGACTTGTGCAATATAGTGTAGTTCATTTTTAGATCACTTCTATTCAGTTTTATTTGTTTTACGATCAATGAACTCTTTTAATGTGAAATAAACTAGTATTTTGATGAATCTAGCATTTAGTGAATATATTGTTTTCCCTAGGTCTTCAACAGCACACTTTCTGTAGCATCATACAGTACTGTGGTCATCTTATTCTTATTCTGATGATGGGTGATTTAAAAACAGCTGAATTACACTAGTATCAAATCTATACCTAACAGTTTTATCCTTTTGTATGGAGAATCATATTTAGATGTTAAAGGCAAGATGAAACTTAAGCTCATAAAGTAAACATCATTCTCAATATGTACTAGATACCTGGTAAGGAATAACCAGAATGAAAGTTAAGTTACAAATATGCTAATTTAAATCAAAGAATTAGGATATTTGTGCAAAATGCGAGTTCAATTTTCAGTGCATGTAACATGTTTTTGGGAGCACTACATAAGGTTAGTTCTAGGCTTCTAGCCATCCTTTTGCAACTGAAGGCTAAGATCAAGGGTTTATATTAATGTTTGCTTTCCTTGATTTTTAGATATGGTGGTAGTGTAGATAGTGAGATCAAACCCAGCAAATCAATGAGAACCCTTATTTAAAGGTCTAGAATAGGCTTCTTGGTGTGGAATTTTATCGGATCTTCTTTAAGATGGATCTTTCATCATTCATAGACATTCTGGAGACTTATCCAAAGGACCAAGCTATCCTAGGCTTACTTTTTTTTCCCAAACCATCAGATTGTATTAATTAAATGTAGATGTCACTCATATAATTTATGATATTTGTCCAGAAGATGATTGTGATGAGGAGAGCATCATTAGCCATCTTTGCATGTGGATAATCTCTTTCTTCCAGGCCATTTTTTCCTTTTGGTTGAGACTCTAGATTCTAGAAGATAAATGTAGTCTAGAAATTCATTTATTTTTTCTTCTGTACCCTTTAAATAGCAAAGCTTTTCATTTATATCGGAAAGAAGACGATGTGCAGATTCATGTGCAACAAGAGGTTATAAAAGAGCATGATAGGCAGTACCTATCTGCTTCCTAATTCAGTTTAAGAATACTAGCGATTTTATTTGAAGAGGGATTAGAAGGAGGAAAAGGGAAGGAATGGGTGAATGCAGTATGAAAAAACTTTTCTGAGTAATTTTTTTCTTTTTAAACTCATGGTTTTGATGAATCTCTAAAAACAGAATTAAGGCAGCATTTCTTTTTTTTTTTCTTTCTTTTTTTACCTCATGTAAAACTAGACTTGAAAGGTGGATTTAATTTTATGATTAATTATGAAAAATGGAGATATGTTGCCCACAAGTTACTTTTGTCACATTATGTTATGCACGAGTTATGAGGTTTAAAAAATGAAGGTGAATTTCTCATATTTTGTCTCCTTTTTATGCGTCCTTATAGATCCTTTTTCTATTTTTCATCTTGCAAAGTTATCCCCTAGTTGACCGCATTTGTTCTTGAATAAAGAAAAGAGAAAAAGAAAGGTGAAAGGACTACTTCCTTATCTCAAGATAAAGTCTGGTGTTGGAACATGCAACTTTTAAGCTAATTAAGTAGTAATGGCTGTTGTAATTCACTGAATCAGATGAGGTGAAAGTACAAATATTTAAGATAATGGAAGCATATAATATGAAACTAATTCATCTATAGGTGATAGGAGTACATAATGTTATGTCCAGTTGGGGTGCCAGTGGCCAAATTCAAAACTCAAACAACCTCCATCACAGTAACTTTAGCCATTTCTTGTTTTACCTTTTATAGTGGCTCTTCACAACTGTTCCTCTTGACAGTCAAACCAACTGAATATCAGTATGTACCATGGTTTGCCGTACCGGGCCGAACCGCCCGGTACGTGGCATACCGAGCCGGACCGGCGCCTTACCGGTCCAGTTCGGACCTTTTTTCGAACCCCCCCGAACCACGTCGAACCACCCGGTTCGGTCCAGTTCGCGTCCATATCGCCCAAAATCGGACGGTATGGTCGGTTCGGTACCGGTTCGGCGTGAACCGAACCGTACCGACAGGAAAAGTGGGAGGGGGACGGGGGGGTGCGGTCGGGGAGTTTTAAATTGCTGAGAGACGTTAGAGTTCTTTGAGAAGTCTCAGAGAACTCCC
>KE504636.1:30243-51841 GCA_000441515.1 Elaeis oleifera | reverse complement strand
GGAGAGGCTGATATTTGGTCGAAGGTAAGATAATGTGTTATTTCTTAGTAATATTTTTTTATTTTGTTGTTAAAAATATGATAAGAATGAGAAAGAATGAAAATAAGAGAAAATCATGCCAAAATCTTGTGATTTTGTATGATTTAATTATATGTGATAGATCTTTGGAAGATCTACACGATGACACCAAAATTGTTAATTTTCGTTAATTATATATTTTTTTAAATATTTTAATATTATTATTAAAATTAAAAAAATAATTTAGGAAAATTTGGTAGTAGTAGCCATAGATCTGATGATCTATGAGGAACTGGAGGACAGGAGACCATCGTTTATGAGACAGCCACGGGGTGATATTCGATTCACCGGTGAGTCTCAGTTTACGCATGTCACACAGGATAAGGATCATGGTAGACAAGTCGGTAGAGATCGTGGGGAGCCAATTTCATATAGACGACGGGCTCCTAGAGGTCGTCCAGCACATGATGCAGCTGCGGACGATCTTGCATGTGGAGTAGGGTCCATGGATGTATCTGGATCATGATCGCATTATGGATCCTATTATCCACAGCCACCTTATGATCCATATGCATATGGTGCATCCAAGGCATCATCTTCTAGTGGTTACTATCCTATGCAGCCTGGAGCATCTTACGGATCAGATTTTGCTACTGGCATATTTAGATGGGCTCCTCCACAACCGTACCATCATCTCGAGGATACTTCTCCGAGTCAGAATTTTAGCGAGACGTCTGAGATGTCTTACAATCCAGAAATGATGCCTTATGAGATGATAAATATTCGAGAGTACGGTGCAGCTTGGTTAGAGGGTTGGACTGATGTCCCTTCAGACTATATTGATGATCCAGACATCTACGAGCGTCACAGATACTCGACAAGAAATTAAATGTAGAGTACATCTTAAGGTTCGTATATCAATTATTGCGCTTTGTACTTAAATATTTAGATACATTTTAATACGTATTTTATATATTTTTCTTTAATTTTAAGATGACATAGTTGAAATATAATATAAATAAATATATGTTTGAAATTTTAGATCAAGGGTCTTTGTACTACAATCTAACTCCAAATTGAACCAAATATGTCAATAATATGCAATATAATACCATATTGAGGTTGTATTTATCAATTATTAACTTCAAAAATCCCCAAAAAAAATTGAAAATCAAAAAAATATTATGTACCGGTACCGGACCGGTACGCCTAGGCATACCATGTGTCGATACGGTATAGTATCGGTACCGTACCATACCGGTCCGGCACCGGCACGCCGTCCGGTACCGGTACAGCGAACCTTGGTATGTACTCATCACTCATATACATTTGTATCTTACACGGATTAAACTGATTAATATAATTATTCTTTTAAATTTCCTCTTCTTTATCACTGGAAAGTGAGCTACCGATCTGTTTAATTTCTACATTTGCATTCACTGATTATCCAGGGCATGATATTTCACAATCTTGTTTCTGTCAAATATAGCTTTGTATTTTTAAGTTCTGGCTGTATTGTCTTTACCCACTTTATATTCTTTTGAATGGCTATGGATCATACACTGTTTCTGCTTTGCATATTGGTAGCTGCATGCTATAATTTCCATCTTCTCCTATGTGCGTGCATCTGTCTTGTTTTGCTTATTTCAAGTCTTGAGTATTGCAAAGAAGTTTGCTTGTTTAAGGCCGCCTCAAAGAAGTGCAGGGCAGAGTTTCCCACCAATTGGCTAAGAGCTTATATTTATAATTACTGTTGAAGTATATGTAATTCTTCACTGAAAACTGTGCAGAAACATTGGCATCTGCCTTGGAATCAGTTATTAATATGGTAAAAGCAGTAGAGCTTCATGAGGAGAGAGCCAAACAAGCTAAAGAAGAAGTTATCATGGCTGGTCAGGATATTCTTACCAAGGTGGAGGACCTCAAACAGATGGTGAAACATGCACAGGAATCAAACGATAAGGTTCTGCACTTGATTTTATTATGGTTTCTTCTTCAGTTTGATGGTAAGGGAACTGATCTTATTCCTAATTTTGGCAGAGAGCTGGGGAAGTTTATCATGAGAAATCCATATTAACAACTGAAGTTCAGGAGCTTCAGTCCCAGCTTATCAATATGTCAGATGAAAGAGACAAATCCCTTTTAATCCTTGACGAGGTGAAAAGGGAAATACATTTAATTCGTATTCCCATTACATGCTTTTCTCTACCATGCAATGAGTATTTGTGCTTTTAAATTTTAAGTAAAATTTTCTGGTTATAGCTATCCAAGGATTATAGCTTCACATGTAAATTGCACGTCAGAGGCATTCAATGCTCTTACATTCAGAGCTCTCTTTGATGTTTCAAATATATAATTTTACTTAGCATTTGAAATATCACATATCATACCTTTAGGGGTGTTTGGTTCGCAATCGGAATCAGAATGGGAATCGAAATCGGAATGGCTTGAAATCGGAATCGGAATGGCCAAATCCCCTGAAGCATTTGGTTCGTGATTGGAATCGGAATCGGAATCGGAATTGAAATTGGAATGGAAAATTGAATCCATAGAGAAGAGTAGGGCTTGAGTTCTATATAGATTGAGCCATTCCCATTCCACCCTGGAATCGAAATCGGAATGGGACTCCTCTCAACCAAAAGGTTGGAATGGGAGTCATCCATTCCGATTCTGATTCCAGACCCCCACTCCCCCAACCAAACACCCCTTTAGTGTTCAGTTCCTGAATTCTTTTAATATTTCTGGTGCAATATCATGGATTTAAGTCATAGTCCAACAACTTGAATGCAATAAATAACCAAAATGAGAAAGAAACTAAAATTCCTCATAATTTACAATATAAGATAGACAGTTGAACATTTACTTGTACTGGATTAGTTACTTTTGGGTTTATTGCAATCCAACTCATGTTTATGCAATTTAAATCCATAATGAAGAAGAATGAAAATCTCTTAAAAAGTTACAGCTATTTGAAAGTCCCTAACATGCTTTAGGCCCCTTGTAGCTATGCGAAACATATCAAACTTTTCTAATGATGCAATGAAATTACAACAATATATAATTTATAGTGAATAAAATAACAATATCACCATTATTGCAAGGTTAGTAGTTATTGATAACTATTCGTCAATGTTCTTCATCCTATTTGGAGCCTAAATGCTCAAGCTGGATCCAATTTTCATGAAATTTAGACAGGAAACTATGATTATAATTAATGTGTTATATTAAACCCAAGGTTCACGGATTCGGTATCGAAATCCATGCCAGTTGCCGGCCGATACAGTACTAACAATAAAAATTAAAAAAAATCCTACCCAATGGTCAAAAAAAAAATCATGCCGAACCGATACCGTACCGAACCTATTGGTTTGGTCTGATTTAGGCCATTTTTCGAAAACAGGCTTGAACCGAATCGGTTCTCCACCGATATAGTACGATACGGGGTGTATCGGCTGGTTCAGACTGGTATAGAATACCATGATTAAACCATTATTTTATGGACTAAGATTAATTCTGGTTCCTAAATAAGATTTACTCATTGAATTACACCAAAGCTCTATGCAAGCAACCTGGCCTATCCATAAAGCCCAAAACAAACCAGCCCACAATCCTTTGTTTAGTGAATAGGGTTTGGATCTGGGTTGAGATCCAAAACTGACCTGAACCATAGGCTGGAGCTACTATGCCTTCTCCTTTCCTAATTTAAACCAGCGAAGGAACAAAAGCAGCCATGGTCAATCATAGCCGAACCTCCCATGGCCATGTTGTAGTCTATGATAAAGTGTGGGAACCACCCATCAGCTATCCAACTATTGGGATAAACTGATGGGCACCTTGATGCCAGCAGCCAATGATGAGTGTGGGAACTCAAATTGAAAGGGTAGGGGCCATTAGTATGGTCAACCATAGAGATGGCCAGCCAAAGGGCACCCACCAGTCAGCCACCATGTTGCCAATATACCAGCTGGTGACTGGTCTGGCATGGTGGGGATGGCGGTCTCTTGCAAGATTTTTTAATCTTTCTTTCATAGAAGAAATGTACTTTTACCTTGCTATGATGTAGTCCAGCGACCAATCCATGATGTGGTTGCCACCATGATGTTGGTAGTACTTGAATCCTTGACAATGTTCATGAACACGAATCTCTTTCCAATGTAAAATTTCTGTCAAGAAAGAGGACATTTTTTTAAAATAATCTCACTAGTAGCAAGAACATAATCTGATCATGAGAAAACTGAACCCCTGATTACCCTTTTAATTCCAAAAATGAATATGAAACCATTATATATTAATTTTAGAATTAAGAGTAATTCTTTAATCCCAAAAAAAATTGATCTAAAATTTCTGATCTTGCCATGGTTTGCCTAATCATAGAACACGAACCATGGTGCTCTAGTCTTACATATAAGATTATGTACAATAATGCATAGGATCATTGTTCTCATGATCAAGGAAATCACAAATGGTATTAAGGTTGGATTGCATACCTTACATTGACAATGGCTGGAACACTCCTATAAATTATAATCGAATCACTAAGCATCCTGGTCTTCTCTCTTCTCACTCTCCATGTAGAGTATTAGTGGTAGTCGATACTATACCATATTGGACGTACCTTATTGTACCATACCGATGCTTGGTATGTCGAATCTTACTGTACCATATGCGTACCGGCACTGTAATAGGATAGTACCAATATGGGGTCCGGTATCGAGATGACAAATCTTGTCTGTGAGTGTATCTTGCTACAAGTTAGAGAGAGGGATTGGAACCCTCATATATATAGTTGCTGGTTTTGTAAACCTTCAAGATCCCTAGTCTATGTAGGACTTTAGTTTCATCTCCAAGTAATTGGAATAGGCAACTTAACTGATCAGGCTAACCTTATGCAGAGTCCAGGTTTATTAAACAAACATGGAGCCACAACTTATGTCTACAAGTGATTTTTTAGGCCACATTACATGGATAAATTCTAACATGCACACATACATGATCAAAGCTCCCCTTGACTAAAGTTCAATGCAGTTGTCCAACTACAGGGCTGCACTGGCAAGCAGTGAACCCTTAACACCATTTTCCTTTGCCATTAACTCCCCCCTCCCCCATTTGCCAGGTCTTCCCCATCCCTAGGTTCTGAGTTGTCTTAGAGAACTCAACACCCACGAAACTGATAGGATTTAACGCCTTTTTCTTTAAAATTGTCTTTGCTAACAATTCAACCAAGGTCATAGATTCAAAATTTAGAAAATATAGAGGAATTCGCCATAAATTCACAAAACGAATCCACAAGTTTACTGTATTCCTTTACACATTTTTGTGCAACCCTTTATTGTCTCTACTGCAGCTATGGAAAACCAATATCAGGTCGAGTAATTCCTTTGGCATTGTTGCAATTGATTGTCATTGATATGTTACATATAATTTTAACAGAATGGGTTACATGCTTTATAAGTTGTTGGAAGCCAATGGATAATGTGAAATGATGTATATTTTAACTGCAGTTTGTGTTTTCTGCTCCTGACCTCAGCTTCCTTCTTGCTAGATTCGCCAAAATCTTGAAGCACGATTAGCTGCTGCAGAGGAAGCACGGGCAAGAGCTGAGCAGGAAAAGCTTGAAAAGGAAGAATTGGCTCGCCAGGTTCTTAACGAGGAGGCCACCATCATGATGACCGTGGAACATGAGTCCAGAAGACTCCAACAGGAAGCAGAGGAGAACTCCAAGGTAACCATTATTAATTCTACCATATAACCCAAAATCTGGAGTGGAGCTCTCATGAAGCTCCCTTCTTCATGTTTCCATGGCAACATGCATGCATGCTCTAATATATGGTTAAAAATAAACTTCGTATCCATTTGTGCTATGAACACTCCACCTGCATTAAGAATGAAATGCTAGTCAGCAGCATTATAATCTTCTGGTTACTATGGTGCAGTTGAGGGAGTTCTTAATGGATCGTGGCCGCATTATTGACATCTTGCAGTAAGTTTCCGCATGCTTAGTTAATTTAACTTTGAATTTGTTTGTGAACTCCAATTGTATGCAAGCTTCTATTTTCCAAACTTTCGACTGCAGTACGACTTTCTTGTCTGGTGATTATTGCATGCGTTTGTTGTTTAACTTGCTCAGTGCTTATAAATGGAAACAATAATCTTGACTATAAATCTAGTATCTGTTTAAATCCGGGAATGTAGAAGTCCACATAGTGCATTCTTTTCTTTCCGGTGAACAACACATCCTAAGTTGTTTCAAATGAATAAACTATATCTCATGTAATTAAGAATGTTAGAAATAGAACACATGGACAAGAAGAAAATTAACTAATTAAAGCATCACTTTGCAGAGGAGAGATAGCCGTTATTTGTGAGAATGTGCTGTTGTTCAAAGAAAGAGTTGATGGACATGCTTCACTCAACAAATCAAAAACATTGCTGACTTGCAGCTCGGCCTCCTCAACCAGCTCTTTATATAATAAAAGGTTATTCTCTGACCAAGTTCTTCATCCTCCAGAGAGAGAGAGCTCAAGAATTAATGAAAAGTCATCTGAAAATGAGCTTCTGGAAGGATTTGTCTGCGAGAATCACGATGCATCTCTTGATGATGACTGGGAAATTTGTGATGCTTAGACTGAGGTGTATAGCTGATAACCTGTGGTTATGTCTGAACAGCTTGTATCAGATATTGAAGGCTTGCTTCTTGACCTGCATCAAATTATCTTTCCATTTCCCTTTTGGTTCTTAAAAGTAAGATGGGAACTACATTAAAGATTGTCTATGCATCAGTTGTACACATGTATGGTTGATTGCCACTCTTTGCAGTTGTAAATATGTGTGTATTCATCTTAAAACACTTTTATTACAATCCCTTCTTCAATTTTTTGCCTTTCTGCAAATGGTTTTAGATTTAGATCCTGGAGATCTCAATATTTAACTCATTGGTGTTGCTGATTTGATCTAGGGCACAGATGGATCAACATCCTGACGAGAATATCAAAATTAAGTACTTTAAAATCATGTGAATAGGCCACTGCATTCCTTCCCTTATCCGGAGGTCCGGTGCACAAAAATCCAATTGCTTAAGATCACCAGTCTCTTGCAACGAGGTCGAATAATTAACCGTTACTTGCTCATTAAGTTATTGCTTGGGCGATTTTGCAGGATGGGTTGATAAGTCGGCATTTGATTTTGCAACCATGCTCGGAATCGTAGTTGTTAAACTCAGACCGGCTCACTGTCCGGCTTGATTTTCGTGATAGGATCGGAAAATGCAAATGCCACGGTGAGAACCAAATCAAACCTGCCGGTTGTTATGATAACCAGTGAACCAAAAGTAAGGGATGCAGAGTGGTAAAATTCAAACCTTTGCTATTTGTTTGAGGAAGCTCTTAACCTCTCAAACCATGGTTGATTTATGATGCCTTATAAAAATTATATTTGTTTAAAAGGAGTTATTTGCTTGGTATTTCTATAATGAGTAAATTATAATGACATATTTTGAAGTTTGAGGTAATTATAAATTCCCCATCCAAAATTTTAGAAATATACGTTCTATTACTTAATTTTTATTATATGCATGTCATGTAATCTTCTACTAATATTTTTTATTAATAACTAATGATCTTACTAATATCATCACTATTTAATCTATTTGAGTCTTAAATAATGCTATTTTTTTATTTTCATAATTTTTATTTTTAAATTTAATTTTTTATATTTGATTAAGAAGTTATGTGTATATTTCTAAAATGTTGGTTGGGATTATGTTAATTATCCTAAACTTTGAGAGAGGTCGAGGATAATTTGCTCTTCTATAATCATTTTTTTTCAATAAAATAATTACTTCCTTTTTTCTTTACTACAAAAGTAATTAAAAAATATATACTTTATTTGATTTATTTAGAATTTTTAAAATTTATTTCTTAAAAATAAAAATATCAATATATATTAGAAAAAAAATAAATAATATTTTTTCTTTACTCTACAACTAAAGAATAGCATAGAGTACAGATCGTCATTATTAAAGATTAATATTTAAATAAAAATTATCAATAATTATATATTTTAATATTTTTAAAATTATTTGATATTTTTTAGTTATTCTTATCCGATGCCCTATTGATCATGCGGGATCAATGACCTCCAATAACTACGCCCGAAATCCGATCTGGTAGCTACCCGACCCGACATCATTCCACGATGACCCAAGCTTGACCCAACCTAGACCTGACCCGACCGGACTCGATCTAATCCGTCGGTGATAGATGTCGAGCGGTCCATCGCGAACCTACTGCCGCCGCTTCCTATCAATCCCTCTCCGAACTCGGATCGGGTCATGCCCTTAGCATATCGGGTTGGATCGGATTTTGGGTCGGGTCATAACCCGACCCGTGTACTGGTGCCGGGTGCAGGGGTAACCGCTCGAACCGCCTCCCTTAAACCATTTTGAACTCTCTGTAAGCCCGCGTTTCCCACTTCCCAGACCAACGTAACCACCTTCTCCCATGGACGCCTCCACGGACGCCACCACCACCACCGCCATCGGCTTCTCTCCCCAATCGCAACCCACCATAACAACACCTTCTCTCCTCTTCCTCCTCCCCAACCTTGTCCGCCGCTCCGCCGCTCCTCCACTGGTCCACGACCAACACCACCTCCAATGGCGGCGTCTTCTCTTCCGGGGTCTCAACCTTCCCTCCCTTCCCCGGACTTTACCCCCTGCCTTCCCCCACCGCCACCCCCAAGAAGCCGAGACCCCTCGACGGAAACCGGATGCCGCCGCCTCCACCTCCACCGCCACCCCAAGACCACTCCACCCTGCACCGAGTGCGGCAAGCGCTTCTCCTCGTGGAAGGCTCTCTTCGGCCACATGCGCTGCCACCCGAGCGCCAGTGGCGTGGCATCAACCCACCACCCATTTCCGACGCCTGTCATCTCCCGGGCGGCCCAATTCTCCGACGAGGAGTACCAAGTCGCCACCAGCCTCATCATGCTAGCCAACGGCCCCCGAGGGATGAGCATGGCATCGATGCGACCGTCGGTAGCAAGGTGGTGTCTGGGTGGCCGCAGCGCAGAGCGAGGCAGATGAATCCAAGGAGCGAAGGAGAGGAAGGAGTGGTCCAGAAAGAATGGATGGACAGTGAGGCATTAGGATCTGCTCGCAATTGTAATCTCTGCTATAAGGGTTTCTCTAGTGGGCAGGCTCTCGGGGGGCACAAGAGGTGCCACTGGGAGAGGGGAGAGGACCAAGAGGGGAGTTCTTCTTCATCGGCCAAGAACTATGTTTTGGACCTCAACTTGCCACCACCAACGGAGAGCGGCGAGAGTAGTCCAAGACCTGTTGTGGATTTAAGGCTGGGGATTTGAGGGGATTAGATTGTGGCAATGCAATACTTAGGTATATGTTATACTTTTCTGTCATCCAAATTTGAATCTGATTTGTATTTGAACATCGGTGTTCTACGAAGTGGAACATGGATGGAAAAATGTTCAAGGTTGTGTTCTGATTATTTAATCAATTCAAATAACTGTCTACTTGATTCCTAGTTTGGTTTATTTTTCATTGTTTATATAAGTTGTGGTCATTTTGTTGTCTGTTCATACTAGTGGCGGCATGGAGTAATAAGCAGTACTCACACTTGTTTTCCCTCAATTAGAAGTTTTAATGATATCATTCAAATTCAGTTTCAGTTTCCTCTCTGTCTGCTTGTTGAGCATCCGTTGTTTCTGAAATGAATGAGAACAATATCCGGCACGGACAGTGATTAGCTACATAATATGTGACTCCATTCCCCTTTTATTAATATGATTCCATTTGAAGTATTGTTTCAATAAGCAAAGGCCAACTAAATTGAATCAAGGGTATAGAGTATAGACAACATATAGTATCAGCAAAGCAAAGGTGATGTGAAGGAATTGAGAAGTCCGCAGTGGGGAGCAAAAAGGTGAGTGCAGAACTGCCTAATTACCAGCAATCAGACTTTCAGCAATCCAAATGCTCAATCAACTGCACTAGTTTCTGTCTATCAATCAATTTTGTGGATTGAGCAATTGAACTTTTCTTCGTTCCAAATGCTGGTGGTTAATTAATTCAAAATAATTCATGATTGCGAAAATTTGTTTCTACTTATGTACTCTGGTTTTAGGTTTAAGTTGCAGCCCTTTTATTTGATATGAAGACCGGTTTGAAGCCTGCAACATATGTAGTGAATTCTCCGCCATGCTGTGCTTAAATTGTTTGTTTTGATTACCTCACGTTGCATGAAAGGAAAAAGGAAAAGAAAAATGAACTACTGTGATTCGGATTTCTTTAATCAATGGCTATCTGTACCAAAAGTTACCAAGCTTTATGAGTTCTCTTATGAAAATTTATATACAGTAGTTTTCGTTCGGAAATTTGTGTAAATTGTTGAGCTAATTGCATGTATGAACGGTCTTGATCATGCTGATCCAAAGTTGCTCACTTATCTTTGGACACCACTTTTGCCTGAAAATGACATCCTACACCAAAGGTAAAATTCTGACTCTATCTTCTGATATCATAATACCTTTTCTTGTCTTTTGCTTCTCACTGTTAATAACCATCTCTTAACTCAGAAGGCATTTGTTATTTCAAACAGGAAGTATGTGGCTACTCTCATGACATGCTAGATTTTTGATCCTGTAATAAGTTTCTAGAATTCGAGTTTGCATGGTTTGAGTATTCCTTGATTTTGCTTTCGAGTGCTTCTGATCTTAAGTCATGCTTTACTCACTTTGTCTTGCAATATCGACACTTTTTCTGGAAGCTGAGAACAATTTTCATTCTTAAGAATTGCAATTTCGCAATATCACAGGAACAGCCTCCACTCGGTCACATGCATCGGGTGCCTTGGTTTGCTGATTTTGCTATCGTTGCTCCTGAATCTCTTGCGCGAGGTCGGTCCCCAAGATGAAGATGGCCGAGGTAAGACTTGCTGCGGAAGCTCTGTCCAGATACCTGCAAGAAGTCCTCATTGGAGTATTCTCCGATGAAGACCCTTCGACACAGAAGTTAAGAGATGGAGAACAATAAAAGGAGAGAGTAGGAAGTCGAGAGCTTACTTGAAGGTCTAAGAACTCCTTTATTTATAAGGGAGGAGTTTGAGTCATATCCATCTTGGAGTCTGGATAACCTCCCAGATTTGTCGCATAGATTGATTCGGATGAGGTACTTTCTTTTAGGGATGACTCGATTGCAGAGGAATCCTACTATATCTAGACTTTCTCTTTTTAAGAGAGTGAGAGAGAAAGAGGGAGAGATGGATCTATCGGTGGAGGAAATAGCTCGGCTGTGACGAGCTACAATTGATTGCCCAAAATCGTGGTCTTGAAGACTGTGGAGAGCATGTCGATCTCAGGTGATCTGGAATAGATTAGCTTCAAACGAGCTAAAATAGATCATTCATGGCCGAGGAGTTGAGAACCACTGCTGATGGGGTATGTCCGGTGACCTTCATGCTTATCGTATGTAGGAGATTTATCTGGTGACCATCTCACATAGATCGGTTCAGATCCAAGGATGTGACAGCCGAGGCTGAGATATACTCTCGAGGTCGAGCTTTCTATAGGTCGGTCGAGGAGAGTATCAGTCTCAAATCGAGACTGATCTCGTCGAGCTATCTTCTATTGGCACATATCGAAGATTGGCTTCCTGAAGTGAATCGTCTTCAAATCTGGACCGTTGAATCATCGGATCCGTGGGAGCCACATTCTGATCGATCATAGGCTACCATTTGGCGAACATCAGTGGAGGGGAGGTAAATCATGAATAGTACATCAGAGCCGTCCAGGCCTTCTATAAATAGGACCGCTGTAATTTATTTTACTGCTTCTGTTACTCAGTGGGAGAGCTCGGCACTTAGGGATTTCGCTCGATTGTTCGATTGAAGCCGATCTACAATCGACCTCTTCCTCATCCCTTGCTTGCTCGGCTACATCATTTTCTTAGGTCAGTTTCCTATCTCCCCACCATGAATGTGTCAAGTTCGTCCCTGTCCACTTGGAGTTCAGATGACGGTGTAAGAGGCATGGATCCTAAGTCCAAGGTAGCTTGTTCTTTGGGTAGACCTGAAGAGACTGACGTCCCAGACTTCGATCCATTTAGAGTGAACTCCATCCTCACCTCGAAGGATTTGGAGATCATTAGGTTGAAATACCAAGTTCCAATCGAATTCAGACTGGAGATCGCTATTCCCGAAGAACGGATAGCTCTTCCTCGTCAGGATCGAGTAAGCCTTTACGAGGAATCCTTGAAGACTAATCTTCATCTATCCTTCTATTATTTAGTTGTAGAATTTCTTAACTTATATAGAATAAGCCCCTGTAGCATAGCGCCGAACTCATGGCATCAAATTTTGGCTTTTTTCACCCACTGTCTTCTCCTCGGAGTTGAACCGACCTTCCACCTCTTTCGAACTTGCTTCACACTGAAGGAGCACCTTATGGAGGTCGAGTGGTGGTACGTCCCTCCTCAAAAGGGATGTCGTTTCTTCCAAAGTGCTCCTTCTTCAGTCCATAGCTAGAAAGAGCGCTTTTTCTTTATCTCAGCCAAGCAACCATAGAACTTCAACACGTCATAGGGTCGACCTCATAGGTCGACGGTCAGAGCTCTCACGCTGTCAGACATGGAGGAGGAGACATTGACGTAGATCTTCGGTCTCACTCCCCCTCCGTTGTCCAAACTCCTTATTGAGGAGAGCTTGTTCAAGATCGGGTTGAGCCTAGCCGACCCTAAGAGTAAGTATTTTTGTAACTTATTCAGTTTGGCACTTTCTTCTTTTGACTAACCTCGTCTTTTGTGCAGCAATGAATCTCGAGGACATTGAAGTTCTTCATCAGACCACAAAAAGGAAGAAGACGAGCATGTCCCTAGCTCCCAAGCATGATCGAACTGAGGCCGTTCTCGCCCAGCCTGCGGCTGGCAGTTCCTCAGGGCCCAGCAATGCTCCCTCGAGGAAGGAGTCAGCACCAGCGAAGGCTGTGCAGCCCCTCCATTCTGTTGTGCCGGGGAGCTTGGCCCCGACCTTCTACTTCCTCATCACAGCAGAGCTCGGGCACCCCTCGAATTTCGATGCATGTCTTCGTGCTCAGCCAGCCTACCAACTGAGACGCCCCTTCCGATGGAGGCCCTACCAGATGCCGAGGCCTCGGACAATAGGAAGGTGATCAGCAATTACCAGATTGCCTGATCTTTGCTTTGATCGACCTTATTGTCGGCTGACATCGAAGCCTTCAACACTGAAGGCAGCACCTTTCGAGTCCATGACTCGTACGATTTCTTCTTCAGATAAGTGATGACCTTCCATCATTCCTCGATTTTCTCTGATCTTACCATTTAATAGATACTGATCTTTCTTTTTTCTTCTCTCTCTTTTTTTAGCTCGTCCACCATGTAGATCACTTCATGGAGCAATTCAAGAAGCTCGACAGATCTCAAGACAAGCCGAGGAGAAGGCCGCCTAGGCCACCAGAAGGGCGAATGACGCCCAACTTTCGAAGCTTAAGACTAAGGATGAGAACAAGTCGCTGAAAGCCAAGGTGAAACAGCTTGACTCTGAGCTTGTCAAGGCCTGAGCTGATGCCGAAGCTTGGCTATTTGTCGAGAACAATAAATGGAAGGGAAAGCTAGAGGCTGCTAAGGTCGCCACGGTCGAAGCCTTCCGTTCTTCTGATGAATTCCATAAAATCAAGGTGGAGTTCGGTTCAGCCTCGTACCTGTAGGGAATCAAGGACTTCAAGAAAAAGGTTGGAAATCATTTTCTGACCTCAACCTCAGATCCCTAGAGTCGGATGGCAAGGAGCAGGAAGTCGGTGAGGTTGGAGATGAAGGGTTGCGAGTCGAGAACCTCTTCAGCTCAATTTGCGAAGATCGGGTGGTCGAGGATGTGGCACCGGCTCCGCCTCCAGCTATCATCATCCTCTCCGATCGTGCTCCTGAGAGAGCTTAAAAGTTTGTACTTCTGCTCGGGCATGTCCGAGCTTAAAAATTGGTTAATCCTTTTTGAGAAGCTCGATGTCTATTGAGGTATTTGTAACAGACTGATCAGAATCTTATAAAATCTTTCTTTTAGTGAAATTACCTTTTTTCATTATAGTATCGACAAGTCATGGAGATCGGCTGCTTTATTACAATTGACTTCAGTGTCTGACCCATATCAGGTATTGCGAAGGTCGTTTATCATCTTTAGATCATTTCCTCAGTGGTGAAAAGTAGAAATCGTTGGCATCCCTGAGTGCTATCATGGCTTGGTAGGTGGAAGATTGGGCTTGAGTGGATTAGTTAGTTCATATCAGCATAGAGAACATGTAGGGGATCATAAAAGTGTTCTACGATTGACTCATCCATGGACGAGGAGCTCACAGAGATCAAGTGGAGATACATCCATTTTCTCGATCATGGTCGAGGAGCGCACGATGGAGACCCGCAATAGAGATTGATTGGAGATGCATTCCGCTCCTCGATTGTAGTTGAGGAGAGCACATTGGAGATCCGTATGGAGATGCATTCCGCTCCTCGATCGTGATCGAGGAGCACACAATGGAGACCAATTGGAGATGCATTCTGCTTCTCAGCCATAGTCGAGGAGAATGCATTGGAGACCCATATGGAGATGCATTTCGCTTCTCAACCGTGATCGAGGAGCACGTGATGGAGACCGATTGGAGATGCATTCCGCTCCTTGATTGTGATCGAGAAGCACGTGATGGAGATTGATTGGAGATACATTCCATTTCTCGATCATGACTGAGGAGTATGCAATGGAGACCCACATAGAGATGCAATCCGCTTCTTAGCTATGGTCGAGGAGCACGCGATGGAGATTGATTGGAGACACATTCTGCTCCTCGGCCATGGCCAAGAAGCACACAATGGAGGCCCACATGGAGGTGCATTCTGCTTCTCGATCGTAGCTAAGGAGCGCATATTGGAGATCGATTGGAGACGCATTCCACTCCTCAATTGTGGTCGAAGAGCACACAATGGAGGTCCGCATGGAGATGCATTTCGCTCCTCGATCGTGGTCGAGGAGTGCATGTTGGAGATCGATTGAAGATGCATTCTGCTCCTTGGCTATGGCCGAAGAGCGTCCGATGGAGGCCTGCATGGAGATGCATTCCACTCCTCGATCGTGATCGAGGAGCATGCGTTGGAGATCGATTGGAGACACATTTCGCTCCTTGACTGTGGTCGAAGAGTGCGATCGAGGAGCACAAATTGAAGACCGATTGGAGACGTATTCTGCTCCTCGACTGTGGTCGAAGAGCGCATGATGGAGGCACGGCCGAGGAGCACGCATTGGAGATCGATTGGAGACACGTTCCGCTCCTCAACTATGATCGAAGAGCGCATAATGGAGACCCGCATGGAGACGCATTCCGCTCCTTGATCATGGTCGAGGAGTATGCGATGGAGATCGATTAGAGACATGCAGATCTATAAAATTATTCTTTATTATTTAATTCAATAAAAATTACAATTCAAGGGTGATAAATATGTAAGTTATCAGAGTTTCAAGTCTTGAGAATCGGAGTTCCATCCAGCCGACAAAGATGGTAGACTCCTGGCTAAGCTACTTCATCAATACGGTATGGTCCTTCCCAGTTCGGTGTAAGCTTCAATCGTTCGATCGGACGAGAAACTTTAGCTTAGCAAAGAACTAATTATCTAGTTAGGAAGATTTTCTTGACTCGTGAGTTGTGATACCGAGCTATTCTTAGCTAATAGTTGGCCATTCGAGTCCGTGCTCACTCTCGAATTTTCTCTAGTAAGTCGAGGTTAGCCTTAACCCAATAAAGTTGCTATCTTCATCGAACTCTTCTACTCATAGTGTGGACAAGCCGATCTCAAGAGGTATGATGGTCTCAGTCCTGAAATCTAGCTTGAAGGGGGTCTCTCCGATTGGAACTCGCTGAGTCGTGCAATACGCCTAGGGCACATGGTATAGTTTTCAATCCATAATCCTTTAACCTGACCCAATCGAACCTTTAGCCCTTGCAACAAGGTCCTGTTCATCACCTCAACTTCGTCATTGCCCTGAGGATGAGCTATTGAAATCATCCTATGGGAGATGCCGAACTCATTGTAAAATTCTGTAAACTTCGGATTGTCAAACTGATGCCCATTGTCGGTGATGATCGCTCGGGGCAAGCCAAATCGATAGATAATTAACTTTCACATAAAGTCATAGACCTTGGCCTCAGTGATGGTTGCCAACACCTCCGTCTCTATCCATTTGGTAAATAGTCAATTGCAATGAGCAAAAATTTCTTCTGCACTGCCACAACGAGAAAAGATCCGAGAATATCCATCCCCATTGGGCGAAAGGCCAAGACGTGGTGATCAGAGCTAGAAGAGTGGAAGGTCAGTGCTGGATGTTTGAGTTCCTCTAGCATTGGTTGCATTTGCTCACTAGGTTGGCAGCATCTTTCTGCATAGTCGGTTAGAAATAACCTTATTATAGCACTTTGTGAGCAAGCACCTTACCCCCAAGTTCTTGCCATAGATTTCCTCGTGAACTTCTCATAGGGCATAGTCTACTTTCGAGGGACAGAGGCATCGGAGCAAAGGTGGAGTGAAGGACCTTTTATATAACCTCCCATCATAGATGAGATATTACGGTCCGAGATGTCTCAACTTCTTAATTTCATCTTGGTCAGCAGGCAATACTCCATCTTGTAGGTATTGGAAGATCGGATCAATCCAGCTTGGCTCAGGATCTGTTTGCATCGCAGAAAATTTCTTCAATACTCGGCTTCTCAAGGATTTCAAGGTACGAGCTTATTTTTAGATTGGCCGTACCGTCACTAGCTTTGATAAAAGGTCAGCCTGCACATTCTTCGATCTTGATATTTATTGGATATTCATAGTTGTTGTGAATCTGTACCTCAACCTTGGATATAACATCCTCGACACCAGTCGAGCTATGGAAGATGATGCATGACAAGTATACAGATGTGCGATAGAGATGAAAGCTGCCAGACACACTCCGTCAGTAGTGGTTCTCGACAGATGATTTATTTTAGATCATCCTCGGCTGACCTATTTCAGATCGTTTGAGATCGACATGCACTCCACAATCTTCATGACCTTAACTTTGGATGAGCTACTGTAGCTCGTCTATGGCCGAGCTATTTCTCTACTAGCAGATCCATTTCTCCTCTTAAATTGAAAAAATCCAAAAAGATTAGAATTCCTCCACGATTGAGTCTTTCGTAAAAAAAATTATCTTATCCGAATCAATCTGTGCAACAAATCTGAAAGATTATCATGACTTTGAGATGAATACGACTCCAACTCCTCTCCTATAAATAAAGGAGATCTGGGATCCTCAAGATAGGCAATCGACTCCTCACTTTCTCCTCTCATTGTTCTCCATCTTCTGACTTAAGCATCAGAGGATTTTCATCGGAGAATGCCCCCGATGAGGACTTCTTTGTAGGTGTTCGGATGAAGCTCAATAGTGGTTTCACCTCGGCCAAATCAATTTCGATGATCGACCTCAGGTGGAGAGATCAGGGGCAACACTTGACGCTAGAGGAAGGGCCCCCGACTAGTTTCGAGGTCCTATTTCGAGAAGAGAGAGCTCACCACCAACCGTCATGAGGACACGAAGGGGAATATCGAATGCATCGCAACGCTCCAATAGTAGACAAGCTACTAATATCCTATCGATCAATGCACCACCGTCGATCCAGAAGAATCCCCACCAACAGCATCGACGATCTCTCAAGACTCGTACAATAGCCTCATCCAATAGGTACAGACGCTTTTGGCTGCAGTAAGAGGGATGCAATAAAATAGTGAACCTCGTCCAGCTGCTAAAAATCCATAGCTAAATAGAGGGAGATTGGCAGACTGACCTCTCCATCGCCCAAGGGTGGAGCCAGTCGTCATAGCCGACCGAACAGTCTACCGCGTTACAGACCTAAACAGTCACCTACCCCGATTTCGAGAAGAGATTCTACTTCAAGTCATGCTTCTCCTCAGCACCACCCAACCTGAGAGGATGATCTGGAAAGAAGGTTACAAGAAATGCAATAATGGATCGACGCACTATAGGCATCAAGGTAGTCGAAGGATGATCTAGGGTTTAATGTCGACCCACCATTCACATAGAAGATTATGAACAAACTCCTACCACTTCAGTTCAAGATGCCCCAGATGGAGCCATACGATGAAACTACTAACCCAATAGATCATTTAGAGAGTTTATGATCTCTCATACTTCTATAAGGAGCCAATGATGCGACTCTCTGTCAAGCTTTTTCTTCAACTTTGAGGAAGATAGCTCATCATTGGTACTCTAATCTGCAGTTGAATTTTATAGACTCCTTCCATCAGTTGAGTTGGCTGTTCGTTGTGCACTTCATCAGCAACCACCGATAGCACTGTAACTTGGACTTTCTCATGAGCATCAAGCAAAGGGAGAATGAACCCCTTCAGAATTACATCAACCATTTCAACATCGCAACCTTGGAGGTGCGGAACTTAGACCAGTCCGCAGTGATGACTGCATTGAAGGCCGGGCTTCTTCAGAATGACAACCTCTTCTCGCTCAACTTGAACTATCTAAGGGACTTCGTTGAAATATTGGAGCGAGCAGAGAGGTATGCTCAAACCGAAGAAGCTTGAGATCGGTATGGGGAGAACCTCGATGGCAGATGACAGCCAAACATCGGGTAGGAGAAGAAAACTATCGACGAGTATAGCATCGATTTGCGCAACTAAGGTCTCGTCATTCTCGAACCCCATCTTTGAAAAACCGACCTAGATCTCCAACAGCACCATGCTGATCTAGAACTCACCCACGGAGATTCCACTACTTCACTCCGCTAAACACCTCCTGAGCCCAAATTTTCATGGAGATAAAGCGGTAGGAAGAGCTCTCATGACTAAAGAGGATGCTCACTCCAGCACAAGCAAGAGATTCGAGAAAATATTGTAGGTACCATTGAGATCACGGGCACGACATGAAGGAATGCCGACAGCTCAAAGAGGAGATAGAAGCATTCATCCGACGTGGACATCCTTGGTGCTATATTGATGAATGGCAAATCCCAGAGAACCCATGAGGTGATCCTCCATGGCATGAAGACCCCCGCAGAGATCAGCCAATAGTAGGAGCCATCCATACAATCTCTGGGGGGCAAACCGGTCATACCCCTTTCGGATCAAGCCGACCAGAAGAAAGGCCCATACCACATTGATGAAGTAGTTCAGTCGGAAGTCCACCGTCTACGTCGGTAGGATGGAACTTTGATTCTTAGGACTTGAAACTCGATAATTTGCACATTTATCATCTTTAGATTGTAATTTTCTATCGAATTAAATAATAAAGAATAATTTTTGCAAATCTACATGTTTTCACTTCGATCTCTATTCACACGCTCCTCGATCACAGTCAAGGAGCGATGCACATCTCCATACGGTTCTCCAAAGTCCAAACATGCACTCCTCGACTACGATCGAGGATCGAAACATGCTCTCCATGCAGTTCTCCAAATACAAGCTACTCGACTATGATCGAGGATCGGAACATGTTCTCCATGTGATTCTCCATACGATTCTTCAATACATGCTCCTCAGTCATAGTCGAGGATCGAAACGTATTCTCTATGCGATTTTCATACGTGCTCCTCGACAATGGTCAAGGATCGAAACGTGTTCTCCATATGATTTTCTATATGGTTCTCCAAACACATGCTCCTTTACCACAATCGAGGATTGGAATGTGCTCTCCATGCGATTCTCTAAATATACACTTCTCGACCACAGTAGAAGATCAAAATGTATTCTTCATGTAGTTCTTCATATGGTTCTTCAAACACACGCTCCTCAGCCACGATCGAGGATCAGAATGTGAAGAAAAACTATTTCTCTTCGGATAGCCCAGGATGTGTCAAAATTTTTTCTATTAATCTATATGAATAAGGATCAAATTCTTACCTGATTAGCAGCAGAACTAGAGATCAAATCTTCAAAAATCTGAAATAGATCTTCACGAAAGCCTAAAAGTGCAGACCCTCTACTTCACATACATGTCAGACAATGCAGAAAAGCGGGATGAACTCTGATCGAATCACCTTCGCAATCCAACCAAACGAGGAAGGAGAGGTGCTGATGTGATCCCTCACACTAACGAAAAGGACACCCAAGATGGGTCTCACGATAAGGAGAAAGGGGCGGCTACTAGGGAGATGCCAAGAGAGGAAGGACTTCCCTCTTCTCACACCTCTCTCTCTTTCTCTTTTCTCTCAATCTGATTTGTTCTTATACATCCATAGGTAAAGACCCTCTCTATTTATAGATGAATCCTATAACTCAATAAGTATAGGACTCCTAATTCAAACATGCTTTGAATCAGTCCAATACTCATGAAAGAAGGACTCCTACATGAGATAGAATTAGAACCATACAAGATGCCCACAATGCACCCATTCCCACACCCATATGGGATGCCCACAACTAGCACATCCCAGGTATTGGTTAGTCCTAGTGAGAGAGAAATCTCAGTACAAGTAAGATTTCTAATATCTCATCTAAAATGGATCTTATTCGAATCCAATTCGAAGCTGGTTCGAAATAATTTCGAAAGGCTGTCAATCTCAAACTCTTTAGGACTTTTGTACTCAGTCTAACTTAAAATTTTGAATCTAATTAAGTCTAATTAATTCAGATATAATCTAAAATTAATTAGTACTTAAATTCAATCTCTCATATGTTTCATAAATCATTGATCAGAAACTGTTCATCCTCGAGATCGAACTTGAACCTCATGTGTAGTGCTAGCTAAATATAGTCAACTCTTCAATCTCATTTGATCCATAATTTAATTCTCAATTAAGTTAGCTTACATATTCAATCAAGTCAAGTATTTTAAATTAGACACATAAACATAGACCAATACTTTTCTATGGTGTCAGACTTGTGTATGTGACTCCATAGATTTAAACACTAAGTCGGTAGCATAAGAACCGATTTCTGTACTAATCGAGAAACTATCTAGCAATGATTTTCGACGTCCAGATAGATCAAATTATCGTAAAAAAATATTTTAGAATCCATGCACATGGTTACCACATATTTCTATACTAAAGTATAGTGAGTTGCTTGCAAGTCACTATGGTGATCTCAGATCTGAAGGACACTTATATCCATATGCTTCACGAGCAGCTCTTGACAGCAGAATGCTCAGTAGGTGAGTCACTTGTTCGGTGATGATGTACTCCTATATCTCACCTGTATGCCATACTAGTGTCACCACACTCCTTGATTAAGAGGACAACCAACCCATATGACCCACAATGACCTCCACTCGATAAACGTCATCGTCCTGTAATGACGTATCATTTGATCGCGAATATATTTAAGAACTATACGATAAATCTTCTCTTTATCGTATATTGACGTAGTTCTAAGAATTTCATCACAACACAAGAGTTTAAGGAAGATGTAACTTTATGATAAAAAATATCAGAATAACTCTTATTCATTAATCAATAATTCATATACAAGATGAATTCAATCATCACACAATTGATTTTAGGACACAATTTTCAACAACTC
>KE504636.1:12665-24363 GCA_000441515.1 Elaeis oleifera | reverse complement strand
AAATCTCAGTTGTTATTCCATCAAAAATTCAGCAACAGCAAAATTCTATTATAATAATCTTATAATAACCTTAATCAACCATTGATTAGGATCATCTAATCCAATCAAAATCAGATCAAAATTTATATAATAATTAATTAGATTAATATCTAACATAAATTTAATTATATATAATATATAATTAATTAAAAAAATTAGTTATACATGCATGTATCAAAAGCCTACTCTGATACCAATTAAAGGGAAGGAAACTGTTTTTCTTCGGATAGCCCAGGTTGCATCAAAAAATTTTATTAATATGCATGAATAAGAATCAAATCTTTATCTAATTAGCAATAGAACCAGAGATCAAATCTTCAAAAATCTGAAACAAATCTTCATGGAGGTCTGGAAATGCAGACCCTCTACTTCGCATACACGTCAGACAATGTAGGAAAGTGAAATAAACTCTGATCGAATCACCTTCGTAATCCAACCAAACGAGGAAGGAGAGATGCTAGCATGACACCTCACACCAATAAGGAGGATGCCCAAGATGGGTCCCACAACAAGGAGAAAGAGGGCGGCTACTAAAGAGACACCAAGGGAGGAAGGAAGGACTTCTCTTTTTTCATGCCACTCTCTCTTTCTCTCTTCTCTCAATCTGATTTGTTCTTATGCATCCATAGATAGAGATTCTCTCTATTTATAGATGAATCTCATGATCCAATAAGTATAGAACTCTTAATTCAAATATACTTTGAATCAATCCAATACTCATGAAAGGACTTCTACATGAGATAGAATTGAAACCACACAAGGCGCCCATAATGCACCAATTTCCACACCCATATGGGATGCTCACAACCAGCACATCCCAAATACTGGTCAGCTCAAGTGAGAGAAGAATCTCAGTGCAAGTAGGATTTCTAATATCTCATCCAAAATGGATCTGATTTGAATCCAATTCGAAGCTGGTTCGAAATAATTTTGAAAGATTGTCAATCCCAAACTCTTTAAAACTTTTGCACCAAGTCTAACTTAAATTTAGATCTAATTAAGTTAAATTAATTTAAATCTAATCTAAATTAATTAACACTTAAATTCAATCTCTCATATACTCCATAGATCATTGATCAGAAACTATTCACCCCAGGATCGAACCTGCACCTCATGTGTAGTGCTAGCCAGACATAGTCAACTCTTCAATCTCGTTTGACCCATAACTTAATTTTCAATCAAGTTAGCTTACATGTTCAATTAAATCAAATATTTTAAATTAGATACATAAATATAAGTCAATATTTTTTACGGTGTCTGACTTATGTGTGTGACTCCATAGGTTCAAACACTAAGTCGGTAGCACAGAAATCAATTTTATACTAATCGAGATACCATCTAGCAATATTTTTGATGTTCAGATAGGTTGAATTATCGTAAAAAATATTTCAGAATCCATGCACATGGTTACCGTATAATTCATCCTTTTGATCCTGAATGCTTTAGGATAGTTTCAGATTAACTGTCAATCGAGATTGCTTCATCCACATTGTGTTTCAACTTTTTCAATCAATCTCATGGATTATCCTAGATAAGGTTTACTAATTAAATACAGCGATACATCAACTCCAATAATTCAGAGAAACAATCTCATTTTGATCCACACACAGACTTCGCAAGTATTTGACTGTACCCAATAGCCTTCCGTCACTATATTAGAAATCCAGATAATCCGACACTAAAGCATAATGAGTTGCTTGCAAGTCATTATGGTGATCTCAGATCTGAAGGATACTTATACCTATATGCTTCACGAGCAACTCTTGACAGTAGAATGTTCAACAGATGAGTCACTTGTTCAGTGACGATGTACTCCTACATCTCACCTGTATGTCATACCAGTATCACCACACTCCTTAGTTAAGAGAACAACCAATCCATATGGCATACAATGACTTCCACATGATAAACATCATCATCTTGTAATGACGTATCATTTGATCGCGAATATGTTTAAGAACTATACGATAAATTTTCTCTTTATCGTACACTGACATAGTTTTAAAGACTTCATCACAACACAAGAGTTCAAGAAAGATGTAATTTTGTGATGAAAATATTAGAATAACTCTTATTCATTAATCAATAATTCATATATAAAATAAATTCAATCGTCACATGATTGATTTTAGAACACAATTCTCAACAGTTCTCTATGTGGTTCTCCTAACATATGCTCTCCAACCACGATTGAGGATTGGAATGCGTTCTTCATATGGGTCTCCATCGTGCACTCCTCAACCATGGTCGAGAAGTGGAATGCACCTCTGTACGAACCTCCAAGCCTCCATTCAATCTCCAATACGCGCTCCTTGGTTATGGCCAAGGACCGAACACCCAAAGTCTGACCTCTCACCTACTAAACTATGACAGTTGTTTCACTCAGAGACTTTTTCACTCCTCACTGCAGAGAAGATGACCTAAAAGCAACAGCCTCCGCAGCATCTTGTATAGGTCGGACACTAAATCCTACTACAATAAAGTAGCCGGCCTACATGTCTTCGACACAATGATGAAGAAAAAGACTAATTTCATTAAAGAGATTTTTATAAAGTTTGGCCAGTCCCATACAAAATACCTCAACAAATGCTGAGGTCTACAAAATTGACCAACCTATGCCCAGACATGCTCGGGCTGAGATACAAAAGACTTAAGCCCCTCTAAGAGCATGGGACTCCCAACCTTTGCATGGTCGAAGAGGACGATGATGGCTGGTGCCGGAGCTGGCGTCACTTCCTCGATCACTGAATCCTCGTGAGTCGGGTTGAAGAGATCTTTGATTCGTAGCCCATAATCTCCGACCTCACCGACCTCCTCCTCCTCACCATCTGACTTTAGGAGATCGAGATTGAGATCAAAAAAGCAATTCCTAACCTTCTCCTTGAAATCCTCGACCCCCTGCATATACGAGAGCGAGCCAAACTCCACCTTAATATCCCAAAATGTGGTCAAAGAGTGGAAGGCTTCGATCGCAATGACTTTGGAGGCCTCTAGCTTCTCTTCATGCTTCTTCTTCTCGACTAATAGCCGAGCTTCAGCGTCGGCTTGAGACTTAGAAAGTTCAAACTCCAGTCACTTCACCTCTTCCTTCAGCTACTTGTTCTTCTCCTCAGCCTTTAGCTTGTGCAGCTGGGCGTTGTCCGCTCTCTGAATGGCCTGAGCGGCCTTTCCTCAGCCTCCCTCGAAATTCATCGAGCTTCACAGACTCTCTGAAAAATGGTCAAAGTGGTGGATGAGCTACAAAAAATATAGAGAAGAGAGAATAGGTTAGCACAAAGTAGTTAAGAAGAAAGATTGGAAAGAGCCGAGGAAGGTCGATAGATCATCACTTATCCGGAGAAGGGAGTCCCATGAATCCTGAATTTGGAACACCCTACCTTTAGTGTTAAAGGCTTCAACATTAGCCGGCAGGAGGGCCAACCTAAGAAGAGATCGGGCGAGCCGATAATCATCGATGGCCTTCCTAGTGTCCGAGACCTCGACATCCAGAGGAACCTCCACTGGGAGGAACGCTTCAGCCAATAGGTCGGCTGGGCGAGAAGACATGCGCACTGAAATTTGGGGGTCCCGAACTCCACTATGATGAGGATAAAGAAGGCCGGGGGCAGGTTCTCCCAGCACGACGGAGCGCAGGGGCTGCACAACTTTCGTCGGTGTTGACTCTTTCCTCGAGGGAGCACTGCTGGGCCCCGAGGAACCTCCAACCACAGGTTGGGTGAGCACGACCTCGGTTCGGCCATATTTCAGAGCAAGGGCCGCACCTGCCTTCCTTTTCTTCACAGCCAGACGAACAGTCTCCAAATCCTCAAGATTCATTACTGCATGGAAGATGAGGTTAGTCAAAAAGAAAGAAGTGCCAAAACAAAGAAGATGCATAAAAAAAGATACTTATATTTAGGGTCGGCCGAACTCAACCTGACCTTGAATAAATTCTCCTCAGTAAGGAGCTTGGTAAACGAAGGGGGAGTATGACCGAAGATCTACTCCAATATCTCCTCCTCGGCATCTGACAAAGTTGGAGCTTTAATCGCTGACCTATGAGGTTGATCTCATGACGTGTTGAAGTTTCGAAGTTGCTCGATCGAGATAAAAAAAATGCTCCTTCCAGTTATGCACCAAGGAAGAGCACCTCGGATGAAACGATGCCCCTTCCGAGGAGAGGTGTACCATCATCAAACCTTTATAGGATGCTCCTTCAATATGAAACAAGTCCGAAAGAGGTGGGAGGTCGGCTCGATCGAGGAGAAGGTAGTGGGTAAAGAAACCTAAGATCTGACGCTATGAGTTCGACGCAATACTGCAGAAGCTTATTCTATATAAATTAAGAAATTCTATGATGAAGAAATAGAAGGACAGTCGAAGACTAGCCTTTAGTGATTCTCCGTAAAGATCTACTCGACCTAGATGAGGAAGAGCCATCCATTCTCCGAGAACGGAGACCTCTAGCCTAAACTCGATTGGGACTTGGGATTTCAACCTAATAATCTCCAGATCCTCGAGGGTGAGGATGGAGTTCACCCTAAATGGATCAAAGTCTAAAACTTCGGGCTTACCCAAAGAACAAGCAATATCGGACTCAGGATCTACATCCCTAACATCGTCACCTGAGCTCCAGGTGGAGGGGACGAACTAGACTCAAACATAGTTGAAAATAAAAAATTGACCTAAAGATGAGGTGGCTAAGCAATCAAAGAACGATGAACGACTGTAGCTCGATTTTAATCGAGCAACTGGATAGAATCTCCAAGTGCCAAAGCTCCCCTCTACAATAGCAAAAATAGTAAAGCAGAAGTTACCATAACCCTATTTATAGAGGGCTAAGATGGCTCTGATCTACTGTCGATTCACCTCCTCCAGCCAATGTTCGATAAATGACAGCCTCTGATTGGTCGAGGCATGGATCCCATGGATCCAAAGAATCAACGACCCATATTTGAAGATAGTTCGTCCCATGACATTGATCTTCGACACTTATCAATAGAGGGCAACTCGATGAGATCAGTCTTGACCTCGGACTAGTACTCTCTTCGATCGACCTATGGATAGCTTGACCTCAAGAGTAGGAGATATCCATTGTGGATCTATACCTCGACCTTGACTGTAACATCCTCGGCGCCAGCTGAGCTATGGGAGATGGGTGTCCGACAGGTATACAAATATGCAATAGAGATAAAGGCCGCTGGACACACCCCGTCAACAGTGGTTCTCGACTCCTCAGCCTCAGATGATCTATTTTAGATCATCCTCGACCGACCTATTTCCGATCATTTGAGATCGACAGGCACTCCGCAGTCTCCATGACCTCGGCTTTGGATGATCTACTGTAGCTCGTCTACGACCGAGCTATTTCTCCATCGGTAGATCCATTTCTCCTCCTCTTAAATTGAGAAAGTCTAGAAAGATTAGAATTCCTCCGTAATTGAGTCTTCCATAAAAAAAATTATTTATCCGAATCAATCTGTGCGATAATTTTGAAAGATTATCAAAACTCCGAGATGGATACGACTCCAACTCCTCCCCTATAAATAAAGAGCTTTGGGACCCTCAAGATAGACAATCGACTCTTCACTCACTTTTCTTATTGTTTCCCATCTCCTGACTTAAGCATCGCAGGGTCTTCATTAAAGAACGCCCTCGGTGAGGACTTCTTTGCAGGTGTTTGAACGAAGCTCCAACAGTGGTTTCACCTCGGCCACATCAACTTCGGTGACTGACCTCAAGCGGAGAGATCAAGAGCAACAATAGTGGTAAAGTTAGAAGCAAGATCCTTGACTTTCTATAGATATTTTATCATGTTTGGCTCCTGCGCTTCATATTCTCCCTAAACTTGGCTGATGATGAGCTGAGAATCACTGTGAACTCTGTGTCGAACTCTCAATTTTTCATCATTCTTAGATCGATCACAGTACCTCATATTCGGCTTCATTATTGAAAGTAAGAAACTTGAATCGCAGTGCATACTTCATGATCACTCCATCTAGATTGGTTAAAATCAGTTCGGCTCCTTAGCCTGTGGTATTCGAAAACCATCTATGTGAAGAATTCAACATTCATTGATCATCAAGCTGCCTCCCATCATTCTGTTCCTCATCCAGGATAGTACATTCCAAGACAAATTGGCTAATGCTTGGGCTTTGATGGAAGAACCCAGTAGATATTTAATGTCGAATTCCCCAACTCGAAGCCCACTTAGCCAAGCACCTCGAAGTATCAGGTTGGTAGAGAATGGACCTGATATGTTGGTTGATGAGGACAGCAATGGTATGTGCTTGAAAATATAGGCGTAGCTTCTTGGAGGCTATCACAAGAGCATATGCTATCTTTTTTAGTCTCGTATATCTAGTCTCGGTGTCATGGAGAATTCGACTGACATAATAAATCAGCTTCTACACCTTGGCCTCCTGCCAGATGAGGACCGAACTGATCGTCAAGGGTGAAACTGCTAGATACAAGTATAGTACTTCTCCAAGCTCTGGTTTGCTTAGGAGGGAGGTGAATCGAGATATCAATTAAGTTCATCAAAGGCGACTTGACATTTATCCGATCATTGAAAATTCTTTACTTGTTTGAGAGCTTTAAAGAAAGGAAGGCTTTTTTCAGCCGACCTTGGGAGGAACCTGTTCAAAGCGTAATGCTTCCTATTAGATGCTGTACTTCTTTGATCATCCTCGGAGGCTTTATTTATTGGAGAGTTTAAATTTTTTTGGATTTGCTTTGATCTCCCGTTGCAATATCATGAAGCCTAGGAATTTATCGAAGGTGATGCCGAATGCATACTTACTGGGGTTGAGCTTCATTTGAAAGCACCATAGTATGGTGAACGTCTCTTCAAGGTTGGTGATGTGGTGCTCGACGACTCTGCTTTTAACAAGCATATCATCTACATACACCTCTATATTTCTATCGATCTGCTCCTTGAAGATCTTGTTGACGAGCCATTGGTAGGTTGCACCTATGTTCTTTAGGCCGAACAACATGATCTTGTCGCAAAAAAGATCCTAATCAGTGACAAATGAGATCTTCTCCTCATCTTCAGGGGCCATTCGAATCTGGTTGTATCCAGAGAATGCATCTATGAAAGATAAGAGTTGATACCCCAAAGTCGCATCTACTAGTTGATCGATCCGAGATAAAGGGTAGCTATCCTTGGGATAGATTTTTTGAAGTCGGTATAGTCGATACATGCATGCCACTTTTCATTAGCCTTCTTAACCATAATAACATTAGCTAACCACTCCGGATAATAGATCTCTTGAACAAATCCCACCTTCAAGAGCTTGTCCACCTCCTCCTGTATGGCCTTTGATCGTTCAGAAGCAAAGCTTCACTTCTTTTGTCTGATCGGATGATGCTTCAAATCCATATTGAGCCAATGAACTATGATCACTAGATCGATGTTAGGTATGTCAGAAGCCAACCAAGCAAATACATCTACAATGGCCTGGAGAAAAGAGGAGAGGTGCCGATGATCCTCTTCACATAGGTTTGAGCCGATCTTGACCATTTTGTTTGGATCTTCATCAATTGACACTGGGATAAGATCTTCCATTGGATGGCTTCTTTATTCAGTTAGTTCATCTCGTACATCAAGCTCGTCTATCGACTGTACTGCAAGTGATGCTCCATGCAAGGTTGCCATATAACATTCCCTCGTAAGTTGCTGATTTCTCTGAAGCTCTCCGACCCCGTAAGGAATTGAAAATTTCACCATCAAATGGTAGGTCGAAACTATAGCTCGGAGAATATTCAATTCGGGCCAACCTAAAATGATATTGTACATCGAAAGACTCTTTACCATAAAGTAGTTTATTTTCATGATAGCCTGTCTTAGAGCTCGTCCAGCTATCATAGTAAGGGAGATGGTTTCTTCTACAGGGACTGTGCTGTCCGAGAATCCAATCAGAGGTGTGTTCCTCTTCATCAATAGCTCAAAATTCAAGTTCATATAAATAAATACATCATAAATAAACATCAACTAAACTTTCATTATCAACTAGGACTCGGTATACATTGTAATTGAAAATATTTAAAGAAATAACTACAGGATCGTCATGTGGATACTTTATTCCTTTCAGATCGGCTTTAGAGAAGGTGATTTCATTGTCGATCTTCCTTTTCTTCGACTCTTGTTCTTCAACTCGGCTCGATTTAGGGGTTCTGTGGCCAAACTGCCCCCAAAGATCATACAGATCTCTCCTACTATTGGTTGGTCTCTATGGAGATCTTCTTACAGAGGAGGCTCACCGCGTGGGTTCCCTAGGATCCGCTGTTCATCAACATAGTACCAAAGGCATCCACATCAGATGAGCACTTCTATCTCCTCCCTGAGCTACCAGCATTCCTCTGTATCATATCCATGATCTCGATAGTACCTGTAATACTTCCTCGAATTCTTGCTCGCGTCAGATTGATCATCCTCCTTGGTCGGGGAGCTCTTCTTGACATTCTATCTTCATTAATATTTGAGCTCAGGAGGTGTTCAGTAGAGTGAAGTAGTGGAATCTCCGAGGAGGAGTTCTAGATCGGTGTGGTGCTATTGGGATTTAGGTCGGTTTTCTCAAGATGGAGTCCGAGAGCGACGAGGCCTTGGATCTGCACGTTGATGCTGTGCTCACCGATAGTCTTTCTTCTTCTCTTGCCTGGCATCTGATTGTGATCCACCATCGAGATTTTCTCCTTGTCGATTCCAAGCCTCCTCGGCTTGAGCATACCTCTCTACCCGCTCCAACATTTCGATGAAGTCCTTTAGGTAATTTAGGTTGAGTGAGAAAAGAGGTCATTCTGAAGAAGTCCAGTCTTCAATGCGGTCATTGTCATAGACTGATCTAAATTTCAAACTTTCAAGGTTGCAGCATTGAACGGTTAATGTAATCTCGAAATGGCTCATTCTTTCACTATTTTATGTTGATCAAGAAATCTGAGTTGCAGTGCTACCGACGGTTGCTGATGAAGTGCACTACGAACATCTGGCTCAGCTGATGGAAGCAGTCTACAGTGTTCGATTGCAGATTTGAATATCAGTGGTGAGCAACCTTCCTCAGAGTTAAGAGGAAAGCTCAATAAAGAGTAGCATCATTGGCCTCCTGTAAGAGCATAAGAGATTTGAAGTTCTCCAGATGGTCCATTAGGTCGACAGTCCCATCTTAGGCTCTATTTGGGGCATCTTGAATTGAGGTGGTAGGGGCTCATTCATAATCCTCTGGGTGAATGGCGGATTGATGTTGAAATTCAGATCGTCATCCAGTCGCTGTGGGGCTTGCAGCATGTCGATCTGTTATTGCATCTCCTAGAGCCTCCTTTTTAAGTCATCTTTCGAAGTTGGGCAATTATGAGGGGAGAGTGGCCTGATGTCGAGTCCCTTCTCGAGATCAGATTAGGTGATCGCCTTCGTCTGTGCTAAGATGGCTATCAGGACAGCTAAGACGACTGGCTTCTGCCCTCTAGCCGGCTGTGGATTCTCCACGGTGGGATGAGGCTCTGTATCCTGTTGCATCCCCCTCACCATGGCTGGTAGAGCCTGCACTTGTTGGACAAGACTGTTATATTGGTCCTGGAAGACCGTCGGTACTGCTGGTGGTGGTTCTTTTGGATCAATGGTTGTGGTGCATTGATCGATTGGGTGTTGTTGGCTTGCCTGTTGTTGGAGTGTTGTGATGCATTCAATGCACCCCTTCATGTCTTCATGGTGGCTTGTAGTGAGCTCTCTCCACTTGAAATAGGATCTCAAAATCAATCGAAGGCCCTTTCTCTAGTGCCAAATGTTGCTCCTGGATCTCCTGCCTGAGGTCAGTTATCGAGGTGGAGATGGCCAAGGTAAGACTTACTTCTGGAGCTACGTTCGAATATCTACAAGAAGTCCTCACCAAGGTGTTCTTCAGTGAAGACCCTCAGCTGCTCAAGTTAGGAGATGGAGAACAATAAGAGAAGAGAGTAAGAGTCGAGAGTTTACTTTGAGGGTCTCGAAGCTCCTTTACTTATAGGGAGGAGTTTGAATTGTATCCATCTCAAAGTTTAGATAACCTCTTAGATTTGTCGCGTAGATTGATTTGAATGAGGTACTTTTCTTTTACGGATGACTCGATTGCGAAGGAATCCCACAATATCTGGACTTTCTTTTTTTAGGAGAGAGAGAGGGATCTATCGATGGAGGAAATAGCTCGACTGTGGACGAGCTATGATAGATCGTCCAAAATCATGGTCTCGAAGACTGTAGAGTGCATGTTGATTTCAGGTGATCAGGAATAGATCGGCTTCGAACGAGCTAAAATAGATCATTCATGGTTGAGGAATTGAGAACCACTGCTGATGGGGTATATCCGGTGACCTTCATGTTTACCATATACAAAGGATGTGATAGTCGAGGCCAAGGTACAGATCCACAATAGCTACTATAACATAGCCCCCCTCCCCACAAAAAAAAAGACCCCATAAACATCAATGACCAAACACTATATCTATATCTACCCTAAGTGTTCCATTATGCTTGTAATGCACTAGTAATTCAGCTCTGGTCTTCTAATATTTTGATTTTTGTTCTTTATTTTGCATCTTTGGCTAACAATTTTTTGCTTTATGCATATATAGATTGAATCAGCAAAACATTCATTAATTTTATTGCAAGTAGCAGAACATGTAGATTCTTCTAAACATGGATCTTTTACTATACTATCTGGCTCCTTTGGTAAAGGTTAATGCAATTACATAAAGGTACTTCATAGTGATCTTCTGTGCTTCATTTTATTGGACTAAAATATCTTATAAATTTTTTTGAATTAATTTGCAGAAGTTCTTCAGAAGGAGAGTTAAGAGAAGCTCAGTGATTTCTCATGCCAAAACAATATGGTATTGGTGCCACCATCCGGTTTCGATCGTATTTGAATCTAATTTGATTTGCTCTACATCTCCGATCTTTCTGCAACCATGTCTGGAAACAATTAACATCCATCCTTGCCAAAAGTTAGTTCTTTGTGATTTTCTAAGAACCAAGAATAGGTCATCTTTTAATTTGCTCTGTATTGGATGGTGATATACTACATTCTATTCAAGGGGAAAGCAGCAACTAGTTAAGGAATTTATTCATCAAATAACATATTCATTAATGTCCTACTTGTCACTACATGGTTCTTTTCATTCTCAAAAGAGAATTGATAGAAATAAACCTGCACGAAGTTGAGGCCACCTACATGTGGTCTAAATTGTGAAACAAAAACATCTGCCTCTTAGTAAGGGCCCTGCATCTGAGACATGCATGACCATGATTCAAGAGCAGGACATTTATATGTGTATGATCGCCCATCACCAAAAAGTTGCAACCTCCATATTACATTTTCATACCTACAAACTCCAAAAAATGACTCAAAAAATTAACAGCCACAGTAGGGATGTCAATGGAGACTGCTAACCCGCTAATCCAGTCCAAAACTTACCTGAAATATAGGATTGTTTGGGTATGAAAAATAACCTAATAAGCTAGTAGGTTGGCCTTGGGTCCTAAATACAGCCAATCTTATTGGGTCAGGTCAGGGTTTAGGTATACCCATACCTGAAAAATTGAAATCCAACCTATTTGTAAGTATACATGCATTCAGGCACATATACATACTATATATGTTGCGCACACACATATGCTATATGTGTGTGTCTATATATATATATATAT
>KE504636.1:0-12493 GCA_000441515.1 Elaeis oleifera | reverse complement strand
CTCAGGAAGATCTTCAACATTCTCTCAAGCATGACTGCTGACGATCTGGAGCATCCAAAAAATCGACAGACATCGATCGAAGGAGTTTGATTAGCATCGACCGTCGAAAGGGCTCTACAACGAGCTAGCACTCGTGAGAAGTCGATCAGATCGGGAGCTTCATGTGGATAATCCGCAGAGGCCAGACACACTGTGTGGCTAAATCGCAACGATCAGATTCTCCTGACGGTGATCAAATTGCGGCGATCTACTATCCGCACAAAGGTATTGTGTTCTGAACACGTTACAGTAAAGATTTTGCTGTTCGAATTTCAAATTTAATTAAATGAATGCATGCTATATATCATATTTAGATCCTAGTGTAGGATAAATTCATGTTAATTAATTAGATTAATTAATATTTTTCGCTATAAAATCATGATTTTGAAAAAAATTAAATTATCATTTTACCCATGCACTGAATTTTGCTACAATATATATATATTATTGGTATATATTATCCGACCTCATTATCATCTGGACACGTGGCAGTGGATTGTTATCTGAGTTAATAACACTCTCAGGTCACATCAACCTACAATCGATCTGCATCTTCAATGCTATCTGTTAAATCGGCTTAATCCAGAACTACTAGTAAGCGGGACGCTCATCTCGATTTTTATCGAATCTGCTGTTTTTACTTCGATTATCATCCGACATTATTATTAACACCAAAAGAATGACACCTTACTTATTCCATGTTAGTATGTTATCAACATGTCACCTGAAGTACAGACAGTTATCCGATAGTTATCATCCAGCTCAGTAGTAACTATCTTCCAGCCGTATTCCAACTGTATTTTAGTTCATTGTCACATGGGCAGCCACCCCATGATCTCCACATAGCTAGTCATTCTGTTATAATAACTTAACGATCCAATGATCTAATAGATATCTAACGAGCTAACAGATTTCTAACGACCTAACAAACTTTTCTTAAGGCCTAAGTAAGCTCTCTCTATATAAAGGAAGACAGGATATTCTCCGGAAGATAAGTCTAAATCCATAGAGATAAAATTTTGCTAAATTTCTCATTGAGAAACCAGAGCTCTCTCCATTTCTCTCTACTCTCAAACTCTCATTTTTTCTTTCTACTTTTCATTTTCATAACCTGTTCTTAAGGCCCTGGTTGACTCAAGCATCGGAGGATTCTAAACCAGAGGGCACCCTATAGTTTTGAAATTTCTTTTGTAGATTTTATTCACAGTTCAACCCTCAACTCTCTAGCTCGATTCATTATCGACCTCACCTCTGGAACCATGCAGCAAAAGATTGACGTGCGAGGAAGGGGATCTGATGGAAAATGGTGAACAAAAAAGCATAAAATCATCCTCTATCTGCCTCATCTTCTCCTGGAGATGCTTAAGAAGTCATCCAACCGTCAATTGCTATTGATTCTAAGTAATTTAATCTTCTAATCCAGCAAGTCCAGGCCCTTACTGCTACAGTACAATAGTTCCAGCGTACCACTGAACAGCAACAAGATGCCACCCCTCAAATGGTTTAATCTCATCACTCCTAGCAGCAAGTTCCTCAAGACCCCCCTCATAATCATGCCTTGGATCTCACAAATCAATCTTGGACAAAAGATAAGTGTGGAAGAAGGTCTTGGACAAAAGATCCAAGATCACGAAAAGAAACTGATGGAAATTTAGATTGGAAGCTCACAAGGTGAAAGAGATTTTAGCCTACGATCTCTCTTTTCTCAGTAGATTCTTGATAAACCAATTCCTCTTCGATTCAAGATGTCTGCTGTAGAGTCATTTGATGGTTTCACTGATCTTTTGGACCATTTAGAAGGTTTTAGAGCCATTATGAAGCTGCAAGAGGTATCTGATGCCCTACTCTGTATCACCTTCCCAATCACTCTCAAAAAATCTACAAAAATCTGATTCTCTGGCCTTTAGCCAGGATCTATCTCTTCCTTCGAATAGTTAGCTAAACTGTTCGTTACCTATTTGGTAATAACAGGGTTCATCTAAAAATACTAACAGTCTTTTACTATGAAGCAGCAAGAAGATGCATCTCTGTGGGATTATGCTTCATGCTTCAATGCAACTATACTGAAAGTCGAACTTCAATGAGTCCATTGCTATGCAGCTCTAAAATAGGGACTCAGGAGCAACCACTTGATCTTTTCCTTAATAAAATGATCCGAATAATTATGAGCAAATGCTCATCCGAATACGAAAGTATGCTCAAGCTGAATAAGAAGAAAGCATACTCCGTCAAGCCAGAAAAGAAAAAGTAGAAAAAAGCGGCCTTAGAAAGAAGACCACAAAAATCAACAACATAACTCTGATCGACCTCAAAAAATTCGAGGTCCGAAAGCTCATCTCAGCGATTTGATTCTTACACTTCCTTGTTTGCTCCTTGAGCTCAGATACTGATGGAGATTGAGGACCAAGAGTATCTTTGCCGATCTAACCCTATGAGAGCTCCATCGATAAAAAGAGATAAAAGAAGTATTGTCGCTACCATCGAGATCACGGCCATGATATTGAGGAGTGTCGGCAACTGAAAGATGAAATTAAGCTACTGATACGTCGAGGTCAACTCAATAAGTATGTTCGAGATCGGACCAATCAAGCTACCGACCAATGGTAGAAGCCAGATAATGAGAATGATCTCAATAGACCTACCACTAGAGTTATCAACATGATCTTCGATCTTGATGAAATTGAGAAAGCAATTGAAGTGACTTGGAGCTCTCCAAAACGTCAGCACAAAGAGAATTAATACTATTTTTTTTTCTGATAATGATGTTAAAAGAGTTCAAACTCCACACAATGATGCTATTGTCATTTCTATAACAATAATAAAATATGATGTAAAAAGAATATTAGTTAATAATGGAAGCTTTGCTGACGTGTTGTTTTATGATACTTTCTAAAAAATGAATCTGGCAGGTCAGCTAAAGCAGATCAGCATCCCCTTGATCGGCTTCTTTGAGAATTCTATAAATATGGAAGGAAAAATTACTTTACCAGTAACTACAAACATAGAACCCCATCAGTCAACTGTAAAACTTATTTTTTAGTTGTTAAAGTGCCTTCAGCTTACAAAGTAATTCTTGACCGACCTGTACTCAACACCCTTAAAGTTATAGTTTTCACTTATCACTTGTTAGTCTGATTTCCAACTACATATGGAGTCGAAAAAATACAAGGAGACTAGATGCTTGCTAAATAATGCTTCTTGATAGCGACAAAGATGAAGAAATCTGTGGAAGCCTTACCAACTGAAATATCTGATCAAGAAAATAAAGCTAACATAAAAAAAATCAAGAAAAACCAATCGAGAAGCTTGTCACTATTCCTTTGGGTGATGATCCAGAAAAAATAGTTCAGATCGGATCTTTGTTGGAGCCTAACTTAAGAGAGAAACAGATATCTTTTCTTCAGATAAATGCCGATATCTTTGCTTGGTCAGCTTCCGATATGTCTGAAATTTCATCTGATGTTATTGTGTCTAAATTTAATGTTGATCCAAAACATATGTCAGTACAGTAAAAGAAAAAAAGCTTTGCTCCAGAAAGGCAGAAAGCAATAGATGAGAAAGTTGACAAATTATTGAAAGCTAAATTTATTAGAAAAGTACAGTACCTGAAGTAGATCACAAATATTATTATGGTCAAGAAAGCTAATGAAAAGTAAAAAATCTGTATTGATTACACTGACCTCAATAAAGCTTATCCAATAGACAGTTTTTCTCTTTCAAGGATTGATCAACTTGTTGATGCAATTTTGAAACATAAATTACTGAGTTTCATAGATACTTTCTCTGGTTACAATTAAATCAGAATGATATTTGAGGATGAAGAAGATACAGTTTTTATCACCGAAAGAGATTTGTGTTGTTATAAAATAATGTCTTTTGGTCTTAAAAATATAGGTGCTACATACCAACGCCTAGTATACAAGATCTTCAAGCAACAAATTGATCGTAATATGGAGGTCTATGTTAATGATATGTTGATAAAAAGTATTGAAGCAGATTAACACATTATCGATCTGAAGAAAGCCTTCGGTGAACTTTGTAAGTATCAAATAAAGCTCAATCCCAACAAATGTGCTTTCGGAGTGGCTTCAAAAAATTTTTAGATTTTCTTGTAACTCAAAGAGGAATCGAAGCCAATCCTGAAAAAAATCGAGCTCTACTTGAAATGAGGCATCCAAGCTCCATTAAAGAAGTTCAGCAATCCACTGGGCGAATAGCTTTCTCAATCGATTTATCTTCAAATCAGCTAAAAATATCTTTCTTTCTTTAAAATTCTCAAGCATATCAAAGACTTGGTCGGATGAATACCGAGCTACTTTTGACAACCTCAAAGAGAAAGATGGTCTTCTTGGACCATTAACTTTCAAGTCTTATCCAGTTTGTGAATCGCATCTTCAAAAAAAATAGCCAAGCTGCCCTTTGTAGGACAAGGAGAAAGGGCTACTAAGATATTAGTTCTGGTACACACTGACGTGTGTGGTCCATTTAATGTACAAGCTAGAGGTGGCTATATCTACTTCATAATCTTTACTGATGATTATTCATGGTATGGGTTCATGTATCTGATGCACTGAAAGTCTGAAGCCTTTGAAAAGTTTATAGAATTCAGACATGAAGTAGAAAATAGATCGAAAATTATAAAAGTTCTTCGATCAGATCGAGGAGGAGAATACCTTAGTGAAAATTTAGGTCTATCTAAAGGATAATGGCATAGTCTCACAGTGGACACCTCCAGGGATGCTTCAACTCAACGAGATATTCGAAAGGAAGAATCAGACCGTATTAGATATGGTCCGATCTATGATGAGCTTCACAGACCTTCCTGACTTTCTTTGGGGACATGCTTTGCTTTTTGCGATTCATCTCTTGAATCGGATTCTCTCTAATTCCATTCCTACCACACTATATGAATTATGACATGATAAGAAGCCAACTCTTGGATACCTCAAGATTTGGAGATGTCTGGCCCATGTCAAGCGACAGCAGACGGACAAGTTAGAGGCTAGGTCCTTTAGGACTCATTTTATAGAGTATCCTAAAGAACCATGGGATACTACTTCTATCTTCCTAAGGATCACAATATGATTGTGAGCTGCCATGCCATCTTTTTGAAAAAGAGTTTATCCAAGATGGAGGCAGTGAGAGGAAGATTGAGCTCGAAGAAAAAATCTCTGAAGAGCATCAAGTTCAAGGATCTGAACTCAATAATGAGCTAGTAGATGTGATACCTCCTCCACCTCGTAAATCAAGTAGGTTCTCCTATCCTCTTGAAAGATACTTAGGTATTCTTATAAAAGATTCAGAGGAAACGTTCCTTGTGGAAGATAGGGATATTAGGAATGATCCCAAAACCTACGATGAGGCAATATTAGATGTAGACTCTAAGAAATGGATGGATGCGATGAAGTCAGAAATTGACTCTATGCATTCCAACCAGATTTGGTCCTTAATAGATCTATCAAAAGGTATTATACCTATTGGGTATAAATGGATTTACAAAAAAATATTGAGTCGGATGGTAAGGTAAAAATCTATAAGGTAAGGCTAGTTACGAAAGGTTATAGTCAACGTGAAGGCATCGACTATCATGAAATCTTTTCGTCCATAGCCATACTGAAATCTATCCGTACTCTGCTTGTCATAGCAGCTTTTCATGATTATGAAATCTGATAGAAGGATGTGAAGACTGCCTTCCTAAATAGATATCTTGAGGAAGATATCTATATGGAGCAGTCTTTAGGTTTACGTTTAGTGATAGTAATCATAAGGTCTGCAAGCTGTAAAAATCTATATATGGACTCAAGCAAGCATCTCGGAGTTGAAATACTCGCTTCAATGATGTATTCAAAATGTTTGATTTCATCAAAATGAGGAGCCGTGTGTGTACAAAAAGATCAGTGAGAGCACTGTCGCATTCTTTGTATGGTACATGGATAACATCCTCCTGATTGAAAATGATATTTCATGCTGACATCAGTCAAAATATGATTGTCGAAAGAGTTCGTCATGAAAGATCTAGGAGAAGCTTCCTACATTCTTGGTATAAAGATCTATAGAGATAGATCCAAAAGAATGATAGGACTCTCACAGCATATATATATAGAGGAGATACTGAAGAGGTTCAGTATGAAAAATTTCAAGAGGGATCTTTTGCCCTTAGATATGGCATTCATCTCTCCAAGAAGATGTGCCCTGACACACCTGAGGAGATCCAGTACATGAGCAAGATCCCTTATGCTTCGATAATAGGGAGTCTCATATATGTCATGTTATGTACATGCCCTGATATAGCACTTGTCGTGAGTGTCACGAGCAGATATTAGGCGAATCTAGGTGAAAAATACTGGATTGCTGTTAAAAATATCCTTAAGTACTGAGAAGGACTAAGAATTTGATGTTGGTCTTTGGTGGAAGATCGGAGTTGAAAGTTGAGGGATACACTGATTCAGACTTTATGACTGATGTCGATGATAGAAATTTACATCAAGGTGTATCTTCTTGTGTAACGGTGGTGCGGTTATCTGAAAGAGTTTCAAACAATCGATCATTGCAGATTCGACCATGAAAGATGAGTACATCACCGCCTCTGAAGCTGCTAAGGAAGCCTTTTGATTCAAAAAGTTCGTTGTGGAGCTGAATGTGATGCCATCAGATGCCATTGTACTGCACTGTGATAACAACGACACCATAGCTCTCGCTAAAAAACCTAGGTCTCACCAGAAGTCCAAGCACATAGAGCGGCGATTTCACATCATATGCGAATACTTCGAGAAAAAGTTCGTCGAGGTGCAGAGAGTCGACTCCGTGCTGAATGTGGCAGACCAACTGACTAAGCCTCTCAGCCAGCAGAAGATCGAAGCTCACCTTGAGAAGATGGATCTTAGGTATATGGCCAATTGGCTTTAGGTCAAGTGGGAGTTTGTTGGATTTGTGCCCTAGAAGCTAATTGTTGGCTGACACATTATGTAATACTTGGGCCTATACTTATACTTGTAATTTTTATTATCAATTAAGGACTTTTTCTTTCCAATCATATTTGTGTGTCCATGATTTGTTCTAGAAATTAACAAAGATGATTTTGTATATTCTTAAACACTTAAGAATTTGAGATATATATTAATTAGTGATTAATTTTAAATACTTTCGATCAAAAGATCGTCACGGAGGACAGTGATCAATCCATTTGAGATCAGTGCATGGTTCACCTCCCTTGTGGACAGATGAGTCTTAGGTCTGTGGTGTAGAAACACTAGGATGAAGGTGCAGGTGGTTGTTAGAGAACAACATGCACTGAGCGTGACCAACATAAGAACCACATGGATGTCTACTCACTCATCAGTGGTCTTCTCGATGCTGCAGTAGTGTGAGTGGTCCTTTGATCTGTAGTGTCATTGACTATTCACAGCGAGGCTACTGAATTTGACTACACGTTCTCTTAGTCCCTAGCCATTCGGGTCCTTGCTGTGTATGTTGGCTTCAGTAGATTCAAATTCGCTGTTTGGAGTAGGATGCATCTAGATGGGATCTATCGATCTTGGTAGAAAAGGAGAAGTCCTATGCGATTTCTAAGACTGAGTTCAGAAAGTCTTTGGCCAAAGCAAGTGTGAATACTGAAAAAGAGTTTTCACGAGATTCACAAATGAACTCAAGTCGAACCAATCTAGCATATGACTGACGATGGAGTCTGACGAGCTCTCCATGACCTCTATCAAGTCGAGACTCACGATAGAAGAACTGAATTATATGATAACTACACCTAGGAGTTCGTACTTTTATTCTACTAGGTTGCCACTATATACTGCTAGGTGTCACTGATGGATTGTGAGACTCATCGGATGTCATCTTGATGATCGATGGCCTTCGAAGAATAGAATTGAAATATTTCAATCCATCGAAAAGAGTTTTGATGATATTGTGATAGAGATCACAATATATCTCACTACCGAATAGAATGGAACTTATGGGGTTACACATTAAGGGATTTAATCTCAAATTTATCAATTGAGCTTATGAAGTTCCAATTGGGTTAGGCTTATTGAAATCCTATTAAGTTTATGAGAACCATGCTAGCACACGGTTAAACTTAATTCTTCTCGAAACTTTGATTTGATCAAGTCCATAGCCTTAAACCTAACCTAAATTTATTTGGATTTAATTGGGCTCTTAATTGTGAGCCCAAGAGGATTTGATTAAGTCAATTAGTTGGTATAATTATCGTAACATTATCTCTTCTTTATCTTCTAATTATCTCTAAGTATGCATGTGGAATAGATGGAAGAATATGTGGCGCATCTTTTCTTTTAAAAATTATTAGGCACCATATCCTAGAGGGGCCCACCCCCTCTTATGTGTCATGGCATGGAGGAGAGAGAGTGAGATCCATGCTCCATCTCTTTTGGCTAGAGATCCCTTTGAGAGGTGCCAAAACCACCTGACATGTATTCCATGGATGCCTGTTGTACATACTTAAAAAGGCTGATCAATTATCATTTATATCTAGTTTATTTGGCATAAATCAGATTTAAAAGGTAGAGGATTCTTATGAGATAAGAATCTACCTTTTTAAGTTGATAGGATTCCTGATATGCGTCAGGACAGTGTCTATATATAAAGGGTGGTCTCTAGGATTTTATAGAATAAAATTTTGATCAACAAAACTCTCCCTCTCTCCATCTCCACACCTCCTCTCATCATTTTCTTCCTTTTCATGTCCAAAAATTGGGTGCTCTCTCATCCACACGCCTAGAAGAAGTTCTGGTGACTTAGATATCAAGGATCGAGGAGAAGAAGAAGAAGGCTGCAGATCAAGGAGATGATCTCGCAGTTAAGATCAAAGGAGTTGATCAAAGACTTCAAAGTCAAAATTTTCTTGAGAAAAAAAATCTCATATGAGAATAAAAAATTTGAGATCGATCCCGGTGGATATCCGTAGAGGTCGGATACGTGTGCGGCTCAACTTTCTACGAATCCGAGATCATCAATAGCAGTGAATTTTTATCCGTGCAAAGATAATGAGATCTGATGTCATAAATTTTTTTAAATTTTAGATTGATGATATGTGCTTTCTCTTGGATTTGGATAGATTTGGATCTGGTATCTAGCATGTAGGTTAAAGGTTTAACCTATTTTATTTTTGCTGTCTATTTTAAAGTTTTAAAATCTACACATGCTGTCTATCTGATTTTCTAACAGTGGTATCAGAGCCATAGATCTTGAAATATATATGATCTAATTTTTAGATTAGATCTGAAGGTTTTAATTATTTAAATTAATTTTATGCTGATATAAGGTTGTCCTGGTATAAGGTTTACCTCCTACACTGTAAAGATTGTCCTAGCACAAGATTAATCGATTTGAAAATTATTTTAAAAAATTAAATCAAATTTTTAGATCTAAAAATTAACATATGTGATATATTTAAGTTGTATTTAGATCTGAAATTAGAATGATTAAAAGCTCACATCAAACTGATATAAGATTTACCCCCTATATTGTAAAAGTTGTCCTAGTTTGATGTGAATCAATTTTTGAAAAGATATTTTTGAAATATTTTGATCATTATTTAAATTTGATTTTATATATATTTGATATATGTAAATTTAGTTTTAGATCTAAAATAATGTATATGTGATGCATATTTGATTTAGATCTGAAACTACATATATTTGATATATGAAATTAGGTTTAGATCTAAAACAGTTTCAAGATCATAAGCCATTAATTGTATGCAATGAAATATAATCTAAAAATTATTTTAGATCTGAAATTGTGTTGTTACATGTAGGTATGGGTTGAACAAATTAGGTCTAAGTGCACAAACTACAATTAGGGTCTAATTGATTAGATCAGGCTAGAACCCATTTTCGATTTTGAGCAGTTGATTAAACCTAATCAATGGATGATTAGGATTAGATCAACAGAGCTCAAAATCGACTTTAGTTATAGTTGGTCGTATCGATTCATATTTTGATGTGAGTTGATTAACTCAAGATCGAATTTGGCTCAATGGTTCGGATCCGTTTCAATAGGTTAATCTAATCGATTCTAATCGACCAATTTGGTATCTAAGACAAGTATTTAGATGGTGGTTATTTAATTGGTTCCGTTGTCTGACCTGATCAATTTTGATTGATGTCTAAGGAAAGCAACGAGGGGATCCCCACGCATCTTAACTTACCTGATCATCGTGGGAGATTCAGTTTCATGTTAGGTTACTTGTTGACTCGAGTTCACCCATGCCAACTAGGATGGTTAGATATATTGATGTGCTGATCTGATTTAATCAATCGAATATCAAATCTGCTGATTTAGAAGAGACCTAAACTCAAATCTTCTCATTAAATATTAAGTCTAGAGATCTTCCATCATTGTAGAGATGCAGGTATCTTCCTGACATTGATCGTTCTCAGCTGGTTATAGTGGTTCAGTTGTATCAAAAAGGTACAACCACTCTATTGATATTTGATGTTCGAAGATAAAGATGGGGTTGAGCCCAATAACTATTAGGTGAGGGTCCTAATGATGGCTTTGCACCCACTGACGAACAATGGGTCTGACTTAACTAAGGAATGTGCCAATGACTGTTAGGTAAGGCCATAGACTTAGAGACCAAGCCCACTGCATCTTGCTTAATGAAGCAATGGATAAAGTATTGTCTGCTCATCGGTCTGTACTCATCAATAACTGTTAGGTGAGGTGCGTATAGATTAATGAGACTGCAGTACCCACTTGAAACTGATCGCGTATAGATTTTCATTTCTCCACCCGAGAAGTATGGGAGATTCGAAAAATAATGAGAGTCTTTGTTTATTTTAAAATTTTAGAACAAATATTTTATAAGCACAAAATCTAACCATAAATTGTTCCCTCTGCAAATAGCCATGTCGAGTTCAAACCCCTTAGCCTGAATTCTTGATACAAATAGGTTGATCGACATCAATTACAAAGACTGACTCCAAAATTTGAGAATTATTCTTAATTTTAAAAAACTCACCCATATCTTCGACTAGAAAACGCCTGCGTTACCTGCTCGCCTATCAACCGATCAACAAGCTACACTTGAGAAGTGGATGGATGAAGATAATAAGGTAAAGTGCTATATCTTAGTGTCCATGTTCAATGATCTTCAACAGCAGCATGAAGATATAAGGACTGCCAGAGAAATGTTGGTTCACCTGTAAGAGTTGTATGGTGAACAGAGTTGCACAGCTAGCTTTGAAATCTCTCGGAGATTTTTCAAAGCAAAGATGCATGATGGGCAGGCTATCAATGATCATTGTTTGACAATGATCAAGGACATAGAGGAACTTCAGAAGCTCAAAATGAATACGGATAAAGAACTGCAGGTGGATCTGATCCTCCAGTTTCTTCCTGATTCATATGGACAGTTCATCATGAACTACCATATGAATAAGATTTATGCTACTTTGCCAGAGTTATTGAATATGCTGGTGACTGCAGAGGGTACCTTAAAAAGTTCAAGGGCATCGTTTGTGATATATTTACAATTTTCTTCTTCTCTTCTTTTTTTTTTTAACTCCCTGGTCGCTGAAGGCCCGCTCCCCGTCAAGGTTTCCCGGAGATAACGTTGATGATTTCGATTGGGGGCGATCTCCGGGCTGCTCCTCTCTCCGTGGGGTTCTTGTTGCGGCAAGGCCCTTGGCCGGTCCTCTCTGCCTTCAGGTCGACGCCAGATGAACCTGTCGAGCCGACCTCGCCTGATGAGCTCCTCAATTTCATCTCGGAGCTGAATGCATTCTTCTGTGTCGTGGCCGTGGTCACGATGGTAGAGGCAGAACTTGTTAGGGTTTCGCTTCCCAGGGTGGGTGCGCATCCTTTCCAACCTTGGGAGCTGCTCCCTGACCTGCATCAATACTTGAGCTTTTGATGCATTGAGAGGGGCATAATTACGAAACCTTCCTGGGGGAGAGCCTCGCCGAACTCCGCGGTCTGGGCTTCTCTGCCTGCGTGCGCGGGGAGGAGTCTGGGCGCGCTTACGCCCGGGAGGGGTCCGAGAACGCGGTCGGGTGTTATTCAGTCTTCTTTCAACCGCGGGCTTGTCGAAGTCACCCGCCTGTCGCTCCTTCGCGGCTTCTTCATCCTTCTGCTTGAAGGCTTCTTCTGCTCGGACGTATCCTTCAGCCCGAGCCAGTAAATCAGCAAAATCCATGGGGTGTTTCTTTTTCAGGGAGAAGAGGAGGTCGTTCTTTTGAAGGCCGCTCTTTAAGGCGGCCATTGCAACCGACTGGTCCAGATTCCGGACTTCCAGGGAGGCGGCATTGAAGCGGCTGACGTAAGCCCGGATGGACTCTCCCTCTCTCTGTTTGATGTTGATGAGGGATTCTGAGCCTTTCCGGGGGCGCCGGTTGCTGACGAATGAGCCACGAACTGGTGACTCATTTGGTCAAAAGAGAAGATCGTACCCGGCTTCAAGGCCGAGTACCAATTCTTGCCG
>KE504635.1:3652480-3663855 GCA_000441515.1 Elaeis oleifera | reverse complement strand
AGAGGAGAGGAGAAGAGAAGAAAGACTTACCTCGACCTCCGGTGACCCCGCCGGTGAGAAATCGCGACGAGCACGAATCAAGGGCCGCGGCTTCAATCAGCGAAATCAGGGAAGAAGAGAGGGAGCAAGAGATCGGTGAGGGGTTTTAGGAAGGGGAGGTCTCTTTATAGAGAGCCCTAGGACTCCTGGTGGTCCTAGGACTCCCGATTATGGTGGGTTAATCGGAGAAGAAGACTCCTATCGGGAGTCTTCTTTCGGTTCTCCTGTTCTCCAATTTTTTTTTTTTAAATGGGCTTGACTAATTCTGGGCTGGTTTTGGGCCGGGGTGTTACACCAGCATCCATCAATCACCAATCTACGAGCAGTACGTACGAGAATGATGTCGGACAGCCTCACAAGCACTCCAAAAAAAGAATGCATCTCTCATGCGGTCTGTCCTACTGGCCTTCCCTCCTAATCGTACTCCATCATGACCTGATGCTGGTGGTTCTACACATGTAGCATGCATGTGGGACTACAAAATATCCTATTAAATGATGCACCTGCAATGAAAATATATTACGAGTATATAAGAGTGTGCAATAACTATACAAAAATAAATAAATAAATAATTGACACAATAAAAATTTACTCTCACTGGGATCGTGCGACGTGGATACCAGTGGAGCTAGATCAGTGGGTGGAGTATGTGTCAGAGACATAGCTGTCGGTGAAGGCTCAGATACTGATGGTGCCTGCAAAGTTGAAGCCGAAGCCAATGCGAAAGTGGATGGAGTATACTTTAGCAGCAGCTCAGATGTGGAGCTTCGCATAGCCCATCAAGGGACGAGGGTGAAAGCTAGATGAAATTTCGATGCCATCGTGACCTGCAACGTTAATGAACATTAACCAATGTAACATGTTATTGAATAATAATATTAGTAGAGCATCAATAAATAAATACTAACATTTATACTAGGATGTTGAACACTTCGTCTAGTGGCATCTACAATATGGACATTACCATCGCTCTTGACAAATGTATCGAGATCTAGCAGCACCAGATAAGTTTTGTCCTAGAGAAACACTTTGTATATATGATCCAACATCATCATCAACCTCGGTATCATCAAAGATATACCTAGGCACCATTCTCACAACAACACCTCATCGAGGCTCCAAGAGATCACTAACATAGAAGACTTGACTAGTTTTGGGAGACAAGTATATATGGTTCTTCAGTGCGGAGATGGCGTTACATATTGACGAGAGTAAAACTGCACTCATCAGTCTTCATCCTTGACGGAGATAAGATGTCAAAGCAATTGCATTTCATTAATGCAGCCTCCCTTTAGACTAGTAGTCCAAGATAACTATCTTCTCCACAACCCCATAATAGTTTAGATCCTCCATACGAGGCTGTGAATTTCTCCAGCTAGCATAACATCCAATGGTGTGCTCAACATCACACCACTATTTTGTGTTGCCATATTTACGGACCGGCTGTGAATATTGAACCTGTAGTTGTTAATGATGAGCTATTAGTACTCACTCACAGTACGATTAGGTCTCATTGAAAGAGTACGTACTTTAGGGCTCACATCATCGAGCAGTAATTTTCACACCTAAGAAGATGATACCTAATTAGTAAATATGTTCAAATAAGATGTACAAAATAGAAATATGTACTCGCTTACATGATCTTTGAACCACTCAGAAAACTCTTTGCTATATATTTTCTGTTTTTTCGCATACTTAGAGTATCGTATTTTACTCTTATGACTTTCTTGTGTTTGCTACATGCATAAAGAACAAATTTAGATGTAATGAAATATTTTCTTCTAAATAATGAGAAATAAATAAGACTAAGTGACTCACTTTATATACAACTCAATGACATCATAATTGAACAGTACATAGTGGTGCGCCTTATCTCTTTTCTCAAAGCTCAAATTAGTGAGGGGTGTAAAGTGGGAAGTTCATCTGACTGTGGAATGACTCAAATACAGGCTCAAATAGCTCATTCTGATCATCCTGATTCCTCATTGATCGGTTATGATGTATCTCGAGCTTGTTTATGTATATGGTATAAAAATCTATACACTCTTGACCCAAATAGCCTTCTGCTATGGATCTTTTCGGGAGATTCATATTTTTTACATAAGATTTTAGTGTTTGAATATTCTTCTCGATAAGATACATCCATTGACAGAACACTGGACCTTGAAGTGCAACTTTCCCTGTAAGGTGCACGGTGAGATGCATCATAAATGTGAAAAATGATGATGAAAATATCTTCTCCAGATCACATAATATAGTCACCGCCCTTGCCTTCATTTCCTTCACATCTTTCTTAAGTAATCTCTTCGCACAAATATCTCTGTAGAAGTGCAAGACGAATAGCAATCATTCTCACATTTTTGGTAACATACGGTGAGTAGTTATCGGGATCAACTCCTGCATCAATGTATGGTAATCATGAGTTTCAATCCACCAAATCTGACATCCTTACAATTCATACGCTTTGATATGTTGCTTGAGTATCCATCTGGGATCTTTATATTCTCTAACACATGAAGAAATGTATTTCGTTCGAAGGCATTCATAACATAGCATGCATGAGGAAGCCTCCACTGTTCTCCTCCTATCGGCTTCGGATGGAGTGATCTCCTAATATCATATTTTTTTAAGTCAAATCAAAAATTCAAGTCATTCTTGGTCTTATACTTGATGTTCAAGATCATTTTCAATAGGAGCTCACACACGTTCTTTTTAATATGCATGATATTTAAGCAGTGGTGCAATAAGTTTATCTCTCAAAATACAAATCAAAAATAATTTTTTCTTCAATTAAAGTATTTGTCATCTGCCTTCGATCGATGTTTCTTTCTTATTACCAATTGGTTCATCTTTTCCAAAATCAACACTGAGACTATCCAACTCTCTCAATACTTCACTTCTAAATATCTGGTTAGGTGCCTCATCTTTTTCAACAGTGCCATCAAAGAAGCGTGCATCCCTTCTGTATGGATGATTTTGATGGAGGAAACGTCAATGTCCCATAAAGCTAAAGCTCCTCCGATGTATCAATCTTTTAGATCGAATATTTTTTTTACAAATCGGACATGTTAGCTCACCTTTCGTACTCTAACCTGATATTAGGACATAAGTTGGAAATCGTTTATTGTTCACATAAGCATCGCGCGCATGGAGAATGACTCATTTATCAAAGCATCAAAAGTTGGAACACTTTGAACGCTCCATAACTGTTTCAGCTCGACATTAAGAAGCTGCAAATAGATATCAATATCATTCTCTACTTTCATCAGTCTAAGGATGAGCACTGTCATGAAAGCGAAGAATTTTTTTATACACATCCATGGTGGGAGGTTGTAAACATGAGCAAACATTGGCCATACACTATGGTTGGTATGCATATGCTTGAATGGATTGAACCATCATATGACAAGCCTAACCTCATATTGTGTATCTCTTGTACGTAATCAGGATGTATTTCATTAAATTTTGTCATGCCTCTCCTTCGGCTGGATGTCTCAATGCATCATCTTTGTTGCTCCTCTTCATGCCATCTCATGTTCTTCGATGTCGTTGCCAACATAATAACTTTTGCAGTCTTGATATTAAAGAAAAGTGCCGCATCAACTTTTGAGGAATACGGATCGATGTGCCATCTTTGTTCTGTTTCTATCTTGATATACCGTACCTCGTACACTCATTTCGGTTGGTATCCCCTCCAATAAAGCATGTTGTCATTAGGATATGCATGTATCTTATTATAAGTAAAGTCCAACTGTTCAATAATCTTCGATGCCTCATAATTATTCTTTAGAATTTGTACATTGTTCGGAAGAATATCCCTCAAAAACTCTAATATACAGATTACTCCATTATTAGTGAACCCATTGGAGCATTTTGCATGATGCAATCAGATTAAAAACTCAAGCTTTGTCATCTTTTTACATCCAGGATACAATAAAATATTATCATCCTCTATCAACTTACGGACCTTCTCCACATCCTCACTGTTTGTCATTCCACCAACCATAGGATCAGGCATGGATGTAGATGCACCGTCATTGTGGTCAACAAATGAAAATATATCACGAACCATTTGTTCTACTCTCCCATCATGTTGATCACCTCCTTACAGCCTATCCTCACCATGTTGATTCCAACAAATTTTATAGTCAGGTTTAAAGCCATAATAAGTGAGGTGATCATTTACATCTTAACGAGGTAGTTAAGGTCTACCCATACACTTCTTATAAGGATATTGGATAAGTCTATGATCCCTGAATTCTATATAGCAAAATTAAAAAAATTAAAGTCCAACCTTATATTCTGACAAGAGTTTACTCAACTTCATCCACCCTTTATCCATTATAAAAATGATGATACTGTAATTAAATCGTGTGTGGAGACACAACACAATAACATCAAGATAATTACCTATAGAATTAATTATAATTTTAAACTGTCCAAACTGGATAATCAATTAACTAATATATATAATTCTTCCATCCATACAAAAATATATAAATATACGGATGCTATAGAATATATACATTAATCAAAAGATGGATCTATGGTTCTATGCATGGCCTAGAACCCACCATAAAGTGGCACGACCTATAATCCGCTGGCATGGTTCAGAACCCAATGGCTCAGAACCCATCGGTACAGCCCAGAACCTGCCGGCACGATCCAGAATCTTGGGATCATTATATAGGTAAACAAAAAATATTATTTGTATTAAATATCATTTTTAGATACCAATACATTGTAAACAAAAAATGTTATTTGCATTAAACATCATTACATATCAATGCATTATAAATAAATATTTGAAGAAATAAAAATATATTAAATATTTTTTTCATATACACAATAAATGCATTCTATCACCAACTAATAGATAAAGATAGGTCCTATCCCATTCGAGAATTACAGTAATTTTATAGGTTCATTACAATAATCAAACGATATGCAATAGGGACCGAAAAAAAATTCGGCAGTATTTTTCTTAATTTTTCTGTGTAGGAAGAATAAAAAAAATACTGTTCGAAATTTCTTTCGAACCCTCAGTATACTGTTTGATTACTGTAATTACCTATAAATTATTTATAATTCCTAAACTATCCAAATTGGATAATCAATTGATCATTATGTATAATTCTTTCATCCATATAAAAATATATAAATATACAAATACTGTAGATTATGTATACAAATCAATTGATAGGTCTACCATTATGCGATACAACAAGCAAAAGCAATAGGGACTAAACAGTAACCCAAAAATTTTATGCAATAAATTTCACAACAAAAATTATATTAATTCTAAAGTAAAAGAAAGGCTCAGATTCACTATTTAATTATGTATTGCAACATTACTTTTAGTATCTGTTGCAAGTAAACTAAATCGGCTGTGAATGGTTGCCTGCTAAACAGCCACAAGCCATCCAATATCACCTTGCCGTTTGAAATTATTAAAATATTTGCAGAAGAAAAGAAAAATAAGAGAAAAATATCATTAAAATCATGTAAAGGATTAACCATTTTTCATTTGAATCATCATAGCCTCTTTATAAAAAAAAATACTTTTCATAAATTGGCACGGTCCAGAACCCGCCGGCACGTTCCAGAACTCGATGGCCCAGAACCCACCATACAATCTAGAATCCGACGGCCTAGAACCCATCGGCATAGTCCAAAACCCATCAGCACGGTCTAGAACCCGATGGCCCAGAACCAGCCGGCCCGGCCCAGAACCCACTGGCCTGACCCAGACCCGATGACTTGGAATCCACAGGTACAGCCCAAAATCCGTCGACATGACCCAGAACTTGCCAGCACAGCTCAGAACCCGTCGGCTTGGCCCAGAACCTGATGGCTCAAAACCCGCCGGCACGATCCAGAATCCACCAGCACGCCCAGAACCCGATGGCATGGTCCACAGCCACCGGCACGGCCTAGAACCCACTGACGGAGATTTTTTTAAAATATTATGATGACATAATTATTATTAAATATTATTATGACATAATTATAAATATAATTATAAAAAATATGATATGAAATGAAAAAAAAGTCATATCTGCAGCTGCGGGAGGAGGTCGCACAGAGCTGTAGGAGTCACCGACAGCGGTGCTAAAGGAAGAGGGCAGCGACAAGGTGCACCGTAGGGCCAAAGGGGCCGAGGCCGAGCGAGGTGGGCGCGGGGCCAAAGGGGGCCGACGATGGGGCCAAGGGAAGAGGGAGGTGGGGCCGGGGAACAAGGAGGTGAGGTCGGGAAGGCCGGGTCGAGGGAGGCGGGCCAAGGGAAGAGGGAGGCGGGGCCAGGGAAGAGGGAGGCAGGGCCGAGGAAGACCGGGTCGAAGGAGGCGGGGTCAAGGGAAGAGGGAGGCGGGGTCGAGGAAGGCCGGGGCCAAGGGAGGCAGGGTTGAGGGAAGAGAGAGGCGGGTCGGGAAGAGGGAGGTGGGGCAAGGGAGGCCAGGGAAGATGGAGGTGGGGCGTGGGGCTAAGGAAAATCGGGGAAGAGGGAGCCGACGACAGTGCTAAAGGAGAAGAGGGAGGTGGGGCCGAGGGAGGTCAGGGAAGAGGGTGGTAGGGCATGGGGCTGAGGGAGATCGGGGAAGAGGGTGCCAGTGGTGGTGCTAGAGGGGGAGGCGACGGTGGGAAATGAAAAAGGGGGGGCTCGGCTGGCCGAAAAAGATCTAACCTATAGCAGCGATTTTAAAAACCACTACCATATGCCACCTATTGCAGCAGTTATACATAATAGCTGCCATACGCGACCTATGGCAGCGGTTATGCATAATCGTTGCAAGGTATATATGGCAGTGATTATGAATAACCGCTGCCATAGGTAGAATATGAATTTCATATTTTTCTCAGAATATGATGTAATTTTAGAATTTAAAGTCCATCTTTATCGTTCATTATCTAAGTAATTATCATTAGAGTATGGTCACAAAAGATCGCCTCGATTTGATAGTCCTAGCTGTGTCGATCAATAAAATTTGATTTCGATGATCATGAATGGCCGCATGATGATCTGCTAGATAGAGACCACTGATGGGTTTGAAAACTTACAACGATGATTTTGATGATGTTTGTAGCATATTTTCAAAATTTTACTTCAATCGAACATCATTATCATGATCAATTTAGCGTGGGATGATTTTGATCGTTAAATGAGAAATGAGTGATCAAAAGATCAAACGACGTTCGATTATGAGACGATTTTTTAGATAAATAATCTTTACTATTATTTTAGTCATTAGTATCATGATGATCGTAAAATTCAAATTACTTATATACGAACGATCCAAAATTATGTCTCTTGATACTCATTCTTAAAGTCCTTAAGTAATTATGCTTGAGCTTTTATAAGATCTGCTTAACGTGGACGACTTATGTAGGCACGGTTTGGATTTTATGATCACCATCATATAATAATTAAATAATAATAAAGGTCATTTATCTAAAAATCATCTTATAATCGGACATCGTTTGACCTTTTCATCACTCATTTTTATTTAACAGTCAAAATCATCCCATGATAAATTGATCATGATAATGATGTCCGATTGAAGTAAAATTTTGATAGTATGCTACAAACATCACTGAGATCATTATTGTAAATTTTGAATCTATCGGTGGTCTATATCTATCAGATCATTATGCGGTCGTTCATGACCGTCGAAATCAAATTTTATTGATCGACATAGCTAGAGCTATCGGATCGAGGCGATCTTTTAAGGCCACGCTCTAATGATAATTATTTAGATAATGAACAGTGAAGATGGACTTAATTTAAATTATACTATACTCAGAAAAATATGAAAGAATTTATATTCACTCGATATAGCAGTGGTTGCATGAAACCGTTGCTATACATTTTAAGCAGCAGTTACGTAACCGCTGCTATATCAGTTATAGCAGTGATTATTATTAACCACTGTCATAAGTCGAGATATGGCAGCAGTTACTATAACCGCTGCCATATGTCGAACCTATAGAAGCGATTACACATAACCGCTACCATAGATCCAATCTATGGCAGTCGTTATTTGTAACTGCTGCTATATCTTCAACCTATGACCATGATTAGTCAACCGTTGTAATATCTAAAATCTCTTATAGCGATTATTTATAACCACTGCCATAGATCGGGACTATGGCCGCGGTTACATTTAACCATTGCCATAGATCGCCTATGACAGCGGTTACTTATATAACTGCTGCCATATGTCCAACATATAGCAGCGGTTATGAATAACTGTTGCTATACTTGCTATGGTAGCAGTTTTTTGAACCGCTGCCGTAGTAAGCACTGCCATAAGCCTGTTCTGTAGTAGTGTATTTGGAGAGTTGCTATTCCGGAGAAGACTCATTTTTTCTTGTGGTTAGCACTTTGCAACAAACTTCACACGAGATGTATTAGCCAGAAAGGTTGGTAAGGGAATGTGGCTTGTGCTCTCTGTGGTTCTTGATCCAAACTCAACTAAGATTGAAGGGACGGCCTTCAAGTCTGTGGGATCTTTGGTCAAAATGGAGATTCAGGAACAAACATCATCTCTTGCATTCTACTAGGGATCATCAATTGCTGGCAGCTGTTTGTAATGGGATTTGGAGGGCGCGGAACATTAGAATTTTTCTAAACCGGTCTTCCTCTATTTACTCTACTCTTCTTAAGATCCTCATTAACTTTAGAAGCTGGAAATACCTTCTCCAAAAAGGCCTGATGATTATGTATTGCTGTGGAACAATTTGGCAAGCTTAGCTCCTTCCTGGAGATAAGGTGGCATGGAAGGTTTCTGTTTTGTTGTATTGACTAGAGGATAAGGATAGAGAGTATACTGTGGGAAGAAGCTTTTATACATATTTTCTTTCTCCTTTATTTTGCTCTTGTAAATTTCTGTTATGAATATAAGGCCGGTGGTAGCCTCTGACTACTTCCATTTCCATCAAAAAAAAAAAGAACTTTTGAAGGCAGTCAATGGGAAGGGTGGCTTTCTTTATGGTCAGCATGCTGCTCTGCGCCTCGAGAAACAAGGGTTTTCAGATGTTGTGAACCATCCGAAATTTCCGTACCAGATTTGGGAAGGTTTACAGACATTACATGCTGTTCAAGTTCTCCTTCTAGTAATTTTCTCAAAGAAAAATAAAGGTTGCAGTAACAAGTGCAACGATTGGTAACCAAGTTCTGTTCTCGGTGTTCTACATGAGAGAATGTTGTCCCCTTCAGTGGTGCAAACCATAGTGCATGCCATATCTCGTGTTGATAACACTGGCTGGGTTTCGAGTTGTGGGTGGGCCATCTTAAAACACTGTTTCGTTTCCAAAAGGACGCGTTAATTAGATCAAGGCAATTGTTGTTTACGGGGATATCTGAGGCAACGAACATCCACTGTTCCATATACTGATATGTCCATTCCATGAAAAACTCGGGACTGTTGGAGTTATCATCGAACTAGGCGAAAGGCAAGCATAAAATGGTCTGGAAAATCTCATGTGAAAGGATCTTGATGATAAATGGTTATTCCAAATATGCTTCCAATATCCAATTAGAAAAGACAAGAAAACTAAGTGAAAACTTCATTATATCAAAATGGATTGGTCTAAGAAGCTGCAAATACCCGTTGTATTTAATTTTGTATTAATCAATGTGCAATCATTGACATCACAGATCGCCACTCAACCAGGTGGATTTGTACTAATCAACTTGAACTTGTCAATGCCGTCATGATACAGCATTGCATGATTATTTGTCGCGCAATGCTTTGGTACACATTTGAGGACCGAACGATTTAGTCAGGTAGGTGGACATGATCCAATAGGAAATTAAATGGGTGGACTGAAACTTCTGGCGAGTGTTACCTTAGTATTTCCCTTCTTTACTCGTTCAGCTTGATCTAAAACCAGCAGTATGATGATGCATAGATGGTCGCTGCATTGTTGTGGGCTGTCCTGAGAGATACAATAGACTCTTTCTGGATAAGCATTCCGGCTTTCTACATGAATTTAGAAGCACTGATTATTTCACAGCTTTCATGGACAGGAGCAGCCCCAGAGGAACAGAAAGCCAAGCTGGTGATATCTGCCTCCATGGCATAATCTTTCCTCCCCAGGAGTAAACAAGCTAGCAACCACTGACCGCTCACATATCTTTTCCACTCCTCTAAAATTTCCATTTAGAGGAAACCCTCAAATTCCATATGCTGAGCCCAAACTTCATCTCTTCCCTCCGGCAGTCCCCTGGCACAATGAATGCCTCAATCACAAATTATGTAGTCTGCTTGGCTCCTAATGTGGATAGTTTCTCAAAGGATCCCCAGATAACCTATGAACACAGGAATCTAGCTGTGGCAAGTACTGATAATTCATATACCTGGGCTGCTTGTTTTCCTGGGAGATGGGAATAAAAAGAAATACCGAACTCTTTAAACACCATGGATCTGAAAAGGCCATGAGAATTTTCAAGCACTGAAACACTCGTCTACAAAAAATTCCTTTAGCATTAACAATGTGAAGACCTAACTCCGTTGTTCAGATCCTAAGCAACCACTCTACAGCAGCTATCAAAAAAATATAAAACTCTAAATGTATGTATTCATATTCGGGTGAATTATACGGTGATGGAATTTTAGTGAGAAGCATGGGCTGTTGTGGTCTTCTTAACGTCAATCTTGTCGACCTTCACCTCTCCATCAATTAGCTTATAGGCGTACACCACAACTCGGAGTCCATCAATGTGCACAAGCACAAAGCTTGGGTTTACGTCATAGGTGATGCTGTCATAGACACCATGTTGCAGAGCCGGGGTTTATGACGACACCCGTTGCAGAGCAAAACAGACAACTGAGTCCAGACAAGGACATAAACATTTCCAATTTGATCCCATATATACAACCTTTTATGGGTTTTGCTGCTCTAAATAGCATTTTGATTTTTTATTTATTTTAGACCAATGAATCAAATATGAACCATTCGAATTTTAGTTTAACCGATTAATTATGTACCATTGATATAATAAATATTAAATTAAATTATTTTTAAAAATTATTTTTCCTACGCTTGAAGAGGAAGGGGTGGGTAGGAATTAAACACAGAGGAGCTGCAGGCGCACCGAAAGTTGGGAGGGCAGCAATGATAACGGCGACATGGAGAAGCCGCGGGCCAAGGATGGCAGGGGGTGGGGGTCGGCAATGACAGTGCGGAGAAGTCACAGGCCGCGAATGTGGGGACGTCGAGGTTGGGGGTGCGGTGGCATGAAGAAGCTGTGGGCCGTAGCGCTCAGAGCAGCGATGGATAAGGGGGCACGTGCACAGAATCGAGAGCAGGAGATGTCACGCCCCGAATCCAACATC
>KE504635.1:3605497-3642586 GCA_000441515.1 Elaeis oleifera | reverse complement strand
CAATCTAAGTGGGAAAAAGTCTTACCTTTAGTTTTTTTGTCTTTCTTTGTGTTTTCATTGATTTTTTCCATCTTTCTTTGTGCTTTCGTTGATTTTTCTCGTCCACAGCACTCTCTATCGGGTAGGAGGCTTTGGCTTCTTTTTTTTTCCATTCGTAGGAGTCTCAAACAGGTGAATTGAAATATAATATTAATTTATTCTTCATTATTATAAAGATAAAATGAAATTATAAAAAATTAATTAAACTTTCAATTCTTTTCTCTCCTAATCTGCTTGATTTGGAGGAGAAAAAAATTACGGGTTTGAGGAGATTTGTATTCTCTCTATTTCTTTTTTTTTTTCTTCGATAAAAAAATTCTCAATCAAGAAAAAGTATTAACCTTCTCCCTTATTCTTTCTCTTCACTTCTATTCTTCTCTCCCAACCAAGACGTAAAGGATGCAAATCCTGATTAAGCATCAATACCTCAGCTATATATGAAAGTGGGATATATAGGCTTCTAAGGTAATTTTGCCAAGCCACCTGAAAAAGAGGCCCATGTGATTTGTTAGGATGTTGACCGAAACAATTTAGGCATCCTAAAATCTTACAAATGAAGAAATATTCCCAGCAAGTCAGGGAAGAAACTTACACAAATAGAGTCAGAGCATAACTACATAGCTGCCGTGTGAAATTTTGCAGACAAATGTAAATGCTGAAATGTATAGAAACCAGATATACAAAATTAACAGACAGTTTATGCATGATTTATGGAGGAAAATAGGCAGAAAACTTTTGAAATGTATAAACTTCTGAATACGCACGTGATGGGGATCCATGAAGTGTTAAGGATGAAACTTATTGCATGTAAGCTTGTCTAGCTTGTAGATATATTCATATCACAAGTAACCAACCTACAAGAATAAAAGAAATCATAATTTTACATGCCGGACTAACGAATAGATGCCAATGCAACATTTTCTGCAGAAGTTCACGTCACTCACCACCAAATAAACAGAAATTAACAATGATTGCTTTGACATTCAGTCTCAGCTTAGTTTCTGATTCTTCTAATCTCTCCATCCTTCTTTCAACCTATTTTGCAACAGGATTGAAATAGTAAGCAACTACAAGAAAAAAACACTCACTGTAATATGTTTGCACATATGTCCATATTCTGATCAAATATACATGTACACATTCATTCAAGTAGGCACATGTTTCATATATACATATACATATATATATATATATTGTGTGTGTGTGTGTGTGTGTGTGTGGGCGCGCGTGCGCGCTATACAGACAAATCGCATAAGATGCAAATATTATTGTCTTCCCAGGTACAGGATAGGATCTGTAAATGCATAAATCAATTTGTTGATGATATTATAATACTGACTACAAAATAAGCATCTAGGAAATTTACATTTGGATGGAAGTAAGCATGTATCATTCCAATGATCTAGATATAGTGGTCAATGCCAGATCTAAAGTGCCACTCATAAAAGAGAGGAAGATTTGCTTTCGAAGGGTCTGGGTCTTTGTATCCTGCACCCAACAAACATTAGTAAATTGTGGATGATGAAAAATGAATGGATAGGTTACTGAATACTGACCTATTAGAACAGTCAAAAGACTCCATAGAGTCAAAAGAATGTATTACATGCATGAAAAGATAAAGAATCACAATTTAGGCACAACAGAGTCAGCAATTACCTTATAGATATTACAAGAAAGAAATATTAGAATTAATACCTGACTCAGAATATTATCAATGAATATCATATAAGATATGACACATACCATTTCCCTCCTTCCACTTGATAGTCATACTGATTATATTAATAGTTCCTTCCTCAATGAAGTAAGACAAAATGATACGCTTGTGCCAATGATTTTTTATCAAAAACAATACTTTTAATCTTTTCCAAAACTCTCCCACCAGATTAGAATTTATAATTTTCAATATTTTCTATAGTCTTATAATTTTTTTGAGATCAGTTGAATGATGTATCTACATTTCTAATATATCTTGAACAAAATGTCAATTACTTTTCAGCAATATATTCTTCTGCAATTAAGCCCTCGGGATGAGCTCTATTATGCATATAATCTTTCAAAGGCACAAGATACCTTCAAAACTAAAAATATCATGAAACATCAATATCAGTATAACCTTTCCTAAAACTAAAAATTCTAAATTATAATTACAGAGTTTATAGTTGCTCACCTCTTCAATAAAATATATCCATTTATAGTACACCAATCTACTAAGTTTAGCTTTTGAAGCTAAGTGAATGATTAGATGAACCATAATAGTGAAAAACCTAAGAAATTTTTTTCTATTTGGCACAATGTAAGTGCAACACGAGATTCTAATTAATCAAGTTCCCGAGGATCAAAAACTTTAGAATATAATTCCTTAAAAATGATGATAATTGAAAATGACCATAACAACTTATTTTGACATTGCTGATCTTGAAGCTAGTGGAATTATATCTCGTATCAGTATATGACCATCATAATTTTTAAGATTTGAAAGTTTTCACTCTTTCAGATTTATATATCATAAAATATTCGATACGTACCCATTAAAAACCTTGATATTTTTAAACTAACAAAAAAGATCTTTTTGGAGCAAATATTGTGTAACATGCAGGAGGCATGTAAATGTTATCATTAGCAAGCACTTTGAGATGAAGTTTCTGTTGGATACCTATTTTTTTAAATTAAGATATGCCTTCATGTTATCTTTGGTCTTTCCATTAACATTTAATAATGTTATAATAAAATTAGCATAAATATTCTTCTCTATATACATCACATCAAGTTATGTCAAAAAAAATATACTCTAAATAAGGTGAGTTGAAGAAGATGCTTCTTTCTTCCATAACTATTTAGTACCAGTTGTAGACACTACCATTATTCTATCATTATTTTCATATCCATCTATATTTTCATCATCCTCGAAGAAATTGTCAGCGTCGTCAAATACCTTTGCATCTAGATTGCTAGTTGACTTCCTTTAGTAACCCTTCATGCATTGAGCTTCTAACATCCTCCTTCCTCTTTTTTTTTTTTGAAGACTTGGAGATCTTATCATAACTATGATTGATGTTATGTATTTGTCTAATAATATTAGATTCAGAAAGTGGAATAAGGGTGAATTCCAACACTATAGTATTATCAAATAAATCTTTCTGAAATCAAAATCTTCTCCTATGTTTTAACCAATATAAATGGATTGAATCCCCATATGAAGGATATGCAATACGCCCCTTAGTACTCCAGTCAGATAAATTAGCATATGCAAGAAAATCATTGATAGTCCATATAAGAGCTGCTCGCAATTTAAATGTTTGGTTGGTAAAAGCATCAAGTACATCAATATCCTTTCATAACTATTTCAATTTCTCTATCAAAAGTTGTACAAAAATATCAATATCGTTTCTTGATCTCTTATCATCTGAAATAACTATTGACAGAATTAGTAAAGCTTATTTCATGTACATCTATGGTGATAAATTATAAAGAATTAAAAAAAATGGCCAAGTTCTGTAGGTAGAATTCAGAGTTCGAAATGGAAATGAAACCATCAATTGCTAAACCCAATCTAACATTGCGAATATCAGAGGCAAAATCAAAATTTCTATTATTAAATGCTTTCCATACTAAACTATCTGCTGGGTGTCTCAACATTCCATCATTTGTACGTCCTTTATCATGCCATCTTATTGAAAAAGTTATTTTTGATGATGCATGGATTCTTTTAGTTTAGGTATGAGAGAAAAATAACATAATACTTTAGCCTTTTTTACTCTATATTGCATCCATGCCATTCCATAGATCACCCTCATCTTCTGAATACATTACATATTATGAAGATCCATACACATGGCATGACTGTTGATTAATATTTTTGTCCTAGTATAACATACAATCATTTGGACAATTGTGAATTTTCTAGCATCCAAGATCCATTTTTTTGACTATTTTTTTGGCTTTACAGGAGGAAGATGGCAAAGTAGTGCCTTTCTGAAATGCATCATTTAATAATTGGAGCAGCATAGTGAAACTCTTGTCAGACTGCACATCCAAATATTTAAATAATTAAATACATAAAAAAATTTAAAAATTCTTACACTCTGGATATAGTTCTTGATCATAATTTTTAACCAAATTATAATACCGAGCTATCTCATCATTAGGTGAATGTATATGCTCCTCAACATGCATAGGATCAGTTGACGTAAACCCCTCAAGCATCCCAACTATTCTTTGTCCTCCATTAAAATCTTCTAAATATCCAACACCAAGCTTAAGACCATCTCTGAGCAAACCCTCCTGTCATTTTCTCTTACAGGATTCCTTTGTAGATTATCGGATCCTCAAGTAGATGTATGTTCTACATAGGAAGGTTGACTATATGAAGTTGGTAATATGGACTCTCCATAAATTACTCACTTGGTATAACCCTTTGTTACAGTAAGCACAAAATAGGGCACACACAGATTCGTACAATCACACAGAATAGAGAAGAGAAGAAAAATGGACACATGATTTACGTAGTTCGGCTGAAAAGCCTACGTCCACGAGCAAGACATGAGAGAAAATTTCACTATGATGAAAAGAGAGATACAATCACTCAGAACTCTCTAAACCCTAGCCGTCGTTTTTTTTCTCAAACCTCTCATACAAAACTATCGAGATTGACAGAAAGTACCATATTTATATCGGCCCATGCCCTCCACTACCACCACAGACCTCCCAAAAAGTTTCATTCCGGTCGCAACGTGGGCTTTTCGGATCGGGTCATAGTTCGAGCCCATAAAAAATATCCAAAATACAAGCCACACGAACACCCTTCAAATAAATGGTTCTATACTAATGTTCTTCAATAATTTATGGATCGAGAGAAGAATAATTTATACTTCATCGGTATTGACATAGACTCTTCTCATTTATACTAGATTTCTCAATAGCAAATTTAATGAAATCTTTCTCACACCTCAAATTCGGGATATAACATAGCCATACTACGGAGAGATACTACCCTCGATAATATGAAGCTAATCAATCATAATTAGCTAAAATCTATCATAAATTAAATATAATAAAAGATTCAATTTTATTATTCATTAAATAAATAATAAAATTAGTCCAGAGCATCTAAATCCAAAATCAAATATCAAATCCATATCTCATGATTCATAAATAATTGACTACAAGTCCATAATCATTCAATAAATTATGTTTTAGCTATAAAAGTTTCAAGCTTATTACACAGACCTTCAAGCCTGGATCCTCCATCATTCCTAACCTTATTCCTCTGTAAAAAAAAAAAAATAATAAGCTACACTAGCTTAGTGAGTAAACCTTACACTATCTCATTTGAATCAAACATAAGTCTATATATGCATCAATAAATCACTTAGAGAAGATAATTATCATTAAAATATAAATTTGATAATAATAATATATCATAAATCAATGATGTTGTTGTATATGTATAAATCGTGTGATTTAGATAAACATACTTTTCGATGCATAGCATAAATAAATTCATAAATTATAGTAACTTTATAGATAAATTTATAAATCATCTGTCATTTTGTCATATCATAATTCTTAATAATTCTTTCAGACTAAATACTAAGATCACTTGATAAGGTCATAATCAAATCATACCAACTACTATAATCCACTGGTGAGGGTCATATGCCGAGCTACTATAACCTACTGGTGAGGGTCGTATGCCAAACTATTATAACGACTAGTGAAGGTCATATGCTGAACTACTATAACTCGTTAGCGAGGGCCATATGCCAACAATCCATCGATGGGGCCATACATAGCCATCTGAGAGTCCATAGTCATACTTCTTAAATCATATTTTCTTAAAATATGTATTCTTACATCGTAAATAAATAAGTTGAAAGATATTTAATGATTTTAAAATAAGTAAGAAGTGTTGGAGTTATTTATCTTTCCCATCCTAGTCCTTTAAACTTCACTAGATGAATTTATCGAATCTATTTAGCATATTAAAATAAATTAATTTTATTCGATAAATTCAATCATAAAGAAAGAAGACTATAGATTGGATGGTCAATTTAACAGATTGTTCAGGCATCAAGATAATTCAGCATCTCCTAATCGAGAATCAGATCTAAGCGATTCGATCAAAGAATCATAAAGCATGAATTGGATCAAAGCTAAGATCGATCAACAGAGTTTATCAATAGTAAATTTCAAAGAATACTTGATATAGCCGGGGTGATATTGACATACTGCTTGAAGATTAAAGCAATTTCAGATCTCTTTAAAAAGATCATATCAAGTTCATACTGGGGTCCATAGATCAGATAGAAAGAGAAAGAGAAAGAGTAGAGAGACAAATCCCAAAGAAAAGAGAGAGAGACCCTTCACTCTTTTTTCCTTTTTTTCCTTCTCTTCTTCTCTTCTCCTTCTTTTACTTCTTTCTTTCTTTCTTTGGCTGAATAGGGGATGGTGGTGGCTAGTGGCTAATTGCTGGAAGTCCGATGATAGGCAGTGGCAATAGGAGGCCAATGGCGATGAGAGAGAGGACAGTCGATAGCAAGGATCAATCGATGAGAAAATTATGGAAAAAAGTCCAAAATATGGGATCCGAGGCTTTTCTTGGATTTTGTTTGATGATCGTTCACTGATGGCCATGATCTCAGCGTAGAGGGTCATGAGAGGGCCGAGGTACTCAACCTAGGGTCTGGCTTTAAGAGATGGCGATGTCGGAGATCGAAAAAAATGAAAGGAAGATAAGAAAACAGAAAATTTCTTCATGGTTGATTTTCAGTGAAGTCGGTGGTCGATTGTGAGGCCTAAGGCCAAGGGGAGAGAGGGGAGGTGGGTTCGGGCCTTACCTCAGCTCTGGCTAGCTCCCAAACCTCAATTTCTACTGAGCAGGGAAATGATATATCATTGATTCAAGGAAGAAAAGAGGGAAAATAGAAGGGAGAGAGAGAAAGATAGGGCCAATGCTCATGGTGGCTTGAAGGAGGGTTAGGGAGCTCTTAGATAGAGGTGGAGGCTAGGGATTTTCTATTCTTTAGCAGCCTTTGAGACTTCGACTTTGTTTGGGAGTCATTGATGAAGAAGACTCCGATGGTAGTCTTCTTCAGGCTTCTTTTTTTCTATTTTTCTTTCTTTTTTTTTTGTCTATTGGGACATAGGCTAACATTGTGATGGGCTGGTTAATAGACCAGGCCATCACAATCCTAAACTCCATTTAAGTAATTTTACTAAACTTTGGTTCATTTATCTGACTTTTGTCCGTTGTAAGAGAAAAATTGATTGAAATTGTAATTTAACTGAAAATTAAAAAAAAGATGCATATATCATTTTGCACTCAAATGAATAGCAGGTTGAAAATATAAATCTGAATCGATAGCACTCTTGAACTAAATATAGAAAAAATTCAAAATGTACCATCTTGCTAGTAGTCATGCAAATTAAAAAAAAAAGCCGTAATTATACTAGCAAGTTTCAATTATACAAACAAACAAGATCACTTCTATAGCTATATTTCTATGTACCATCTTGCTAGAACTATTAATGCTCAATTCTATGTACCATTGCATATACATAGATCGATTCATACTTGCACTCGCTCACTAGTTACCAAGACAAGAAAGAAGTTTTGCAAATGCTTTTTAAAATATTCTTATATCTTACTTTATAAGGAAATAGATCTTTTAAAACACCAATCTATCATAGGTCATTCCATTGGACCCGTATGCTGTATTAATGAAATGTAAGTGTTCTAAGCTGAATACAAACTATTCTTTTATTCAAATGAACTATTCATTTTTTCTTCATTTTCTTCCCCATGTCTACATTCTAACATATAGTCACCAACGATAAAATAAATTGCATAAACAAGAAAGGATACAGGAGTCATGAAACTAAAATTGCACAGCATAACAATTCAGTTAATTAAAAAGGTTGACCTTCTCTTCAATTTTTGAAACTTTACTCTGATAAATGCAGAGCTCTGATTCAGCCTGAGCTAATGCATGAAGCTGTCTTAACAGCTCGCCACCACCTCTGCAAGCATAATTTAACAAAATAAGGAATAACGAGGAAGTCGTTTACATTCATCATAGAAAACAACAAAAGGTATATCATTCATGTTTATCAAAGATACTTTAAGTGCAATGTACAGTGTCACCTATATAGGGTATAGAAAATTTAAATGGAACCATCCTTAGCAACATTTCGGGGATGATGTGGTGCAGAACTATAAAATGAGAATAATCAGAGAAAATGCAACAGCATAAATAACACAAAATAAAAGGATAGACATGCTGATGCCTTACTTGCGACTTTCACTCGTCAAAAGACCACTTGGCTGAAAAATATCCCCTTCAAGAGTCACAGTAGGGTGGATGTTGTAGCATGCCAATGAAAGAGAAATCAAAGAAAATAAAATTAATATAAACTTAAGATTTTACGTGGAAAACCTTCTGAATCAAAAGGAAAACCACGAGCAGAAATGGATGGAGATTTTTCACTATTTTAAAGTTGGAGATTATAAAGTACAATGTAAAAAACCCTATTAACTCACACCTCAAAGGCATCATATCTCATCAAAATAGGCCCAACAAGATGAAAAGGCTCCTATTAATTCTGTGGCCAGTGCTAATCTAAATGCAAGACACCTCTACAGTGAAGATGCCTCGATTGAATGCAGCCTGCACTAAAAATTGAAATAGAAAATAGAAGTGAATTTCATATGAACCAACTCTTATTTATGTAGTGCTTCAGTGACATACAGCTAGATTAAATGGTCTAGCATCGTACTCATGTTAAGCCTGACTTTTTAGTAATTAATATCTTAGTTAGATTATTTGCAAATAACAATAATAGTAATAATCATGGAAATACCAAATGGAATGTAGCAAGAATTGATAAAAATTAGCACCGTGATGAGAAATTAGAAGTTTAACATTGTCATGTTAGCATTCAGGCAATTGTGTCCACTGCCCTTGACTCATCTTTGGGACCAATATTAGCACTCCCAATTTTACAAGATGTTCTTGAGAGAGAGTCACAAAAGTGAACATTCAATAAAAAGGAGAGCATTTATTATAACTTCCTTATCATCATTTAAAAAATGCAGCATACATATTTATCCACATGATACATGCAACAGAATACCATATTGCATGCCTTACACTAGTTTAAGTTTACTAGAGGAGATCTTTATCTTTAAAAATTTGCAATACTAGGTTAGCAATTCTAATCTTCCATACCTAACATCCCAACTTCAAAATTTCGATAGTCAAGTACTAGCTCTCTGAACATACAAATGAGCCGAAGCTTTGGCTTTTTATATGCATGATTAGATCATATCCATCTCTTAGACTTCGATTTTTGACATACATATTTAGAGGTTATAAATGTGTTCCTCTTCATGACATACGCTTTCTTCATGTTGTAACTTCTAAGTTAGAGAGTAAACAAAAGGAGTGCACCTCAAAAGTTGGGACATTACCAGCACACATACTAAGAAGAGGGAACTGGTCAGAGAACAAAATATGGAATATAAATGAAGGAGAGAAACAACTTCCCAAAGGTCACAGAGTTTCGGGGACCCACAAATTTTAGTAGAGATAATTTCAGGCTATGTTCGTCAAGTCTGTTATAATTTCAGGCTATGCATGTGGACAGCCTGCACATAAGTTTCCGATCAAAAGGGCCAACCACTGGTTACAGTGACCAGTCAGAGATTTTGAGCAACGAAATAGGAAATAATTTTCATTGCAAAGATTAAAGAGAAAAAAAGTTCCGAACACATTTCAACGGCCCTTTGATCCACTCCATGTGCTCTAACATGGGAATGTCAAAAAATCATAGCTTCTATCAGCAACTGAGAAAGTGAGAATAAGCTTGTAAATAAAGAGCAACTTTGATTACTAAGAATAGTCAAAGATATATATCATGTGGAACAAAGAATAAAGTTTATAGAATCTTGCTTGGCTTAATTCTGCAAATCAAGAACCTGATTTGTCCCTTCTTGGTGGTGCAGGATTCACAGACTCACCAAAATGAGCACACACTGGACAATCAGTGTTTAGCGCTCCAAGTGGGTGTTTTAGGTGCTCGGAGACTTTGCATTAAATACAAGAAGAAAGCCTCAAAATCACGTAGGAAAACAATCTACCGGATTTCTCAAGCCTAATCTTATTTCCAAACTTATGCATGTACTACGACTCTAGCATAGCTTCAGCTGCAGGGACATTAGCATGATAAATCCTCAAGAAAATCGAACCGCAACAGGTAGAAACCCTAGCATGGATTCTAGGTAGAGACCCTAAATTCAATGATAGGTTGCCAAAATCCAATACCAGACCATAGCATGATTCTATATCCAAACCCTAGATTCAGTGAGTACAAAAATAAACAAGATATTATAACAAAGAAAACCATAAAGTCCAACACCACAGCATGGATTCCAGCAGCAAACTATTGATTCATCAAGTAAACAGCGTAATAAAAAGGATTATGAATAAAAAACCCACAAAATCCAGCACCGGCTTTGAATCATAGCATGGATTATAGGGGTAATTTCTGGATTTGGATATTCTAAGAAAACATTCCTGAATGTGGGGAATCAATCCGAAAATCCATGAGTCCTCACCAAATGTAGCGATTCAACATAGTAAGAAAGAAATCATGATCATTGGAGCTCTCACCTTGAGTGTATACAAAATCTTCGAAACCTCGCAATCTCCATCAACTCCGTTCCCCTTCGGCAGAGACAAAGAAGAGGAGGAGGAGGAGCCAGCGGAGATGAACGAGCCGCTAGTTAATTGGGGCAAACAATAAGGTGGCACTGCCTAGTCTTTGACGTGTGCCGTTGGGCTGCCCATGTTTAGAGGCCACCACCCAGCCTATTCGCGACTTTCGTTGAAGAACTACTTATGCTGATTAGAATGAACTCATGAGAAAAGCTCAGCTCAGCTTGGAAGCAGCTCATCAATATCTTCAAAAGCCTATACTTGCTCCGTTGAGTGACACCCAGAGTTCCCCCAAACACTTCAGTAGGTTTGCTCATCCTATGAGAGAGGCCTAATGAATAGCCAACTACAAAGCCATGAGAATATAGCTCCTTAACAACATCCCACGGTTGTTAATTATATTAGTTCTCCTCCAGAGACCGGAGTTCCCCCAATCACGTAGTATGGAGCAACAACTGGCTCTCATGGCGGAGCTAAGCTAGACTACTGAAGTGGATGGAGGGAACTCCACGGGACACCCAACTCTTGTTCCACTCTTGCTTCAGGAAGCCACTTTTAATTAAGGGCTATTTTAAATGCGATAGCTCTGTTCATTTATCTTGACAAGGGGTTCCAAAATTCTATAGGCACCGGCCACATTCAATGAACCTAGACGCTATCCCATCCTGCGCATGGAAGGAATGGGAATAAGGTATCCCTGGTGGTCACAGTGCCATCTGTGGTTATCCTTGCCGGCCATGTCTCTATCTAAAGGTACGATGCCAAATAAGCTTCAATGGCCTCAGCCATGAAGTCAGGAGGTGGGCTCTCAGCTCTCTTCTACTTCTACCTGTCCATCCGGCCGTCCCTCAAACCTTCCGCTGACCGTAAAACCAACGGTGGATCTCTGTGACACGCCAACGTATAATTTGATCAAAATCTTCTTTTGATCTTGGGCCGCCGGCTCTGAGTGTGTGATGAATGGTATGTGTGTGCATCACTTAATTCAAGTGGATCAAGAACATCGAGCACTCGACTATAAGAAGTATATGCTCCGAGACCAAGTTGGCATCTCTGAGAGACCGACATATGGATAAAAAGGAACATGAGAGGCTCATTAATAATTCCTACCAACATTTCATCAAAAAATAAAATAAAATCCTACCAACAGGTTGACATAAAGGAGTGCACGTGGGATTCCCTTCCTTCCACATGAGCTAAAAATGAGGCTAGGTTCAATGTATGCAGGCTAGCTCATCATGGATACCATTTGTTTCTTTGTGCAACGTACTGATGGATACCATTTGAGTGAACCAAACAGAAGCTCTCGGTCGAGAGAAAATATTGTAAATAGAGACCAAGGGTGGTGCTCTCCAACGCAAGTTGGTAAAGCATAAGGTGCTGGGACAAGCGAGGATGAGAGCCTTGTGAGCTTCTCAAACCTTTGATCTTGTGGGCCTTTCATCATATAGTTTTTTGCGAGGATAAACTAGGCCAGCAAGTTGGTTGTCCCCGGAGTTCCCTCAGACACTTCATTAGGCCGTTCTCTTCAATATAGGGAGCATAAACCCTACTGAAGTGTTTGGGGGAACTCTGGGTGTCACTCAACAAATTCCGAGCCTCTATCAAGAACCATTTAGTGGACGAGGAGTGTAATTCATCAGGCAAGTTGGTTGTCCTCTGGAGTTCCCTCAGACACTTCATTAGGCCGTCCTTTCCAATTAAGGGGAGCACAAACCCTACTGAAGTGTTTGGGGAACTCTAGGTGTAACCCAACCAAAATACGGTCTTTCGAGCCATCGTTTGGAGCCTTATAAGCCTCCGTATGGTTATCTGAAGGTCCATTCAACGGGCATTGCTTCATTGGAGGAAGCTCAATGGGCCAAATGGCTGTTCTTTTGGCTTCCTCATATGTATCATCATCATCATCATCATCATCATCATCATCATCATCATCATCATCATCGTAATCACTTACGTAGCTTTTAAAGCAAGAATTAAATATATTATTTGATAGTCAACGGACAATTTCTTAAGGATCACTATTTGCCACCTGGTACTACATGTATGGGCATTTGGGTTTTACATTCTAATCATGATAAGACTTTACGGGAAGCCGTAAAGATAAAGCTAGTTATCCCCTGCGGTTGCCGCAGACACCAGCCATGTAATGCTAGAGACATCTCATCATTCAGCCATTAAGATTCGGAATGGATGATAACACTTTGCCAGACCGGTGACTGGCTTAGACTCATTTGCACATCTAACAATCACTATAGGGATCTAGCAAACCTGAATTTGGCAAGCTTCAATATGAATATTTTAACACGTCAGTGAACTCCATGCAGGGATCTCTGATATCCTATAGGCTGTATATGTTAAATTTCTTGCGAGGTGATTCAGTGATTGCTTTTGATCTGATTCATGACATATGAAAATTTTTATTAGTTTTATTAGGAAATTAAGAAAAATAACTAAATCTCATATATATATACACGTACATACATGTATGCATGTATGTACAATTTTACGCTAGCAACATTTTAAAGGAAGTCAAGAGGAAGGGTGGCTTTCTTTATGGTCAGCATGCTGCTCTGTGCCTCGAGAAACCAGGGTTTCCAGATGTTGCAAACCATCCCAATTACTTTCCATACCAGATTGTGAATCTTGGGAAGGTTTACAGACATTACATGGTGTTCAAGTTATCCTATCTGGTAATTTTCTCTAAGAATGAATAAAGGTTGCCGTACCGAGTGCAACTATTGGTAACCAAGTTCTGTCTCGGTGTTTTACATGAGAAAACCTTTTCCCCTTTAGTATAGTGCAAGCCATATATCTTGTGTTGATAACTGTTGTAGCAAGATATCAATAAACAAAAATTGAAGGGACAAAGAACAATGCAAATATATAGTATTTATGTAAAAAAATTTTAATTAAGAGAAAAATTACGGGTGAAGAAGGACGAAAATTTTCACTATCTTGTAGAGATTACGGAGTACAAGAGAAAAAAAATTCTAAAAAAACACTCACGCCTCCAATACAATATATCTCGTCAAAACAGATGTACCGAGATATAATCAAAATACGAACTGAGTCCGTACCTCAGATTTTGGATGAATCTCCGAATTTCAGTCGAAGCACCACATCATCATGGTAACGATATTGGGCCACTTGTTGGACCACTCTACGCTCCACCCAACGAGCTGAAAAAGTTCTTATTATCTCTGTGATCAGTGCTAATCTAAAATATACAAAGCATCTCTACGATAACAATGACCGGTTTCGAGTTCCAGATAAGCCATTTTACTGTTTCCAAAAGGACATGCACTAACTGTATCAAGGTTTTTCTTATATTAAAACAAATAAAAAAGCACTCTATCAAGGCAATTGTTGTTTACGGGGATGGCCGATGCAAGGAACGTCCACTGTTCCACGTACTGATACGCGGGACGTTCATGCCGTGAAAACTCGGGACTGTATGGAGTTATCATCAAACGAGGTGAAGGCAAGCATAAAATGGCTTGGAAAATCTCATGCGAAAGGATCTTGATGATAAAATGGGAATTCAAAATATGCTTCCAATATCCAATTAGAAAAGACAAGAAAACTAAGTGAAAACATAATTATAGCAAAAATGAATTGGTGTAAGAGGCCGCAAATACCCACTTTATTAATTTTTATTAATCAATATGTGGCCTCAAGTGCAATCATTGACATTACAGATTGCAACTCAACCAGGTGGATTTATACTAATCAACTTGAACTAGTCAATGCCATCATGATACAGCATTGTATGATTATTTGTTGACCAATATTGTTTTGATACACATTTCAGGAATGAACAATCCAGTAGTCCGTACATCTCCCCTAAGGATTTCATACAACTTTTTGCCGGTTACAAATGTTTAGAGAAGGGCAGGTGGACATTTTCCAATAGGAGATGAAATGGATGGACTGAAACTTCCGGTGAGTGTTACTGCAGCATTTCCCATCTTTATTTGTTCAGCTTGATTTAAAACCAGTATTATTATTGTTACAACAAGCAAATATAGGGCATACACAGATTCGTACAATCACACAAAATAGAGAAGAGAAGAAAACAAACACAGGATTTACGTGGTTCGGCTGAAAAGCCTACGTCCACGGGCAAAATACGAGAGAAAAATTCTACTATGATGAAAAGAGAGATACAATCGCTCAGAACTCTCCAAACCCTAGCCGCAATTTGATTTTTCAAACCTCTCTCACAAAACTGCCGACACTGGCAGAAAGTACAATATTTATATAAGTTAATTTGTATCTGTTGATTGTGGGTCTTAACCTTCTTGGGTGAAACTCCTTTCCTGAAACTTCTATCTTGAAGTTTTAAGCAATGTAGAATGTTGTTATGGACATCCTGGCTTCCCTGTAGGCCATTTTGGGCTATTCATTTTATTCTCTTGAAGTGTACATAACACTTCCTCTGAAACAGGTACATGTGTTGGAAATGGATAGAAATAATGTATGATAATTTATTAATGTTTACTGAGTGAAAGTTCAAAGCATGCAATTGTATGTCCTAATACATCGATAACTATATATAATGGGTCTCGGCCCGTGGAATAATGTAGATAAGAAAAGTCGGCAAAATGGGTTTATAACTTTGGGAAAAGTATTGGCTCTGAGAGTTGGGCACAGGATCTCGGTCTTAAACCCGTCGGTCGTCGGCGGACTGCTCAAGTTGCATCTGCAGCGAGCAGGCCACCGCGTGCCTGCTAGGAGACGGATTGAGAAAGACCCTCAAGGAAGCCTTCCATGGATGCCGAACAGCCAACTCAAAATTGGTACAAACAAGGGAATCCGACTATTAATTAAATAAAGCATTGTGATGGCCCCATGGATGCTCATACAATGTGATTTCTATTCAATGCTCTGAATACATCTATAACTATAACCATTACCACATGATAACATGATGAAGCAGCAAGGCTAGCTGATATACTGCAGCTTATATTATATATTCTCAAAATATGCTATCACATATGGTACTTGAGTTAATTGAATTTTAGGAGAAGGTATCTTTTCTTCCTTCCAACGATATTCTCATATTGACTTTTTTGGACTGAAATAAGTTAAAGTCAATCTAATTATAAAACCTATAACATAGAGCATGCATGTATCTTACTGTAGCAGTTGAATGAGCAAAAACATGCAAGAAAGAAGAAAATTCAAATCCAATATTTTGCTTAACTTTATTGCATGCGAATAAAACTATGGTCAAGAAGCTAACTGCATTCAGTATGGGGCAAACAAGATGGCACTGGCTAGTCTTTAACGTATGCCATTGGCCTGCCCATGTGTAGAGGCCACCATTTTTCTCATCGGTGGCTGTCCTTGAAGAACTTATGCTGATTAAAATGAACTCATGAGAAAAGCTCAGTTCAGCTTGGAAGCAGCTCCTCAACATCTTCAAAAGCCTATATTTGTTAAGTTGCGTGACACCCAGAGTTCCCGCAAACACTTCAGTAGGGTTTGCTCCTAATGAAGTGTCTGAGGGAACTACAAGGGACAGCGAACTACAAGACCATGAGCCAGGCCTTAACAGAGGTTTGTGACACAAAGCCTTACCAACCACCTACGGTTGTTAGTTATATAATTAGTTCTCATCCAGAGACCAAAGTTCCCCCAAACACTAATGCTTTGTTTGGACCGGGGTAGAGTTCGTAAGGGGAGGGAGAGGAGGGGAAGGGAGGGGAGGGTAAGAGAATTAATGAATCTTTATTGGAAAGGAAGGGAAAGGATAAAGAAAGGTACATACCTTATTCTTGTTTGGATAGAAGGGTTAAGGAGGGTAGAAGAACTTTTATATATATTTTGACAAATATGTCTTTTCTCATTAATAGATGTACTATTTAATGTTTGTGATATTTTGACAAAGATCGTGAATCTCTGTCACTAGAATCTACCTTCCAAAGATCGTGATATTCGGATTTGTGTGAGGAGCGATCTACGGACGAAGGAATGGCTATAGGATTTCTGAGTTGTATGAAGAGCAAAAGGACGGTTGGAAAGATAGAGTATATAATGGTCTAATTGTAATTTTAAATTTATTAAGGATAAGTTAGAAAAATGAAAATTAAGCGTGAACCTTCTCCTCCATTACATTCCAAATCGGAGGTACTTAAAATTAAGCAAGTGAGGGGTACAAAGGGGTTGAGAGAACCTTCTTTACCTCTCAAAAATTTTATCAAATAGAGATTTATTCTTTACCCTTTCCTCCTTTTTTTCTTATGAACCCTCGTGTATCCTCAATCCAAACAATATGTAAGGAGTTGACAACCGGCTCTCATGGCTTACCTAAGCTAGACTGCTGAAGTGGATGGAGGGAACTCTACTGCATGCACACCCAACTCTTGCTTCAGGAGTGCCACTTCTAAGGGCCAGTTATAATGGGATATCTCTGTTCATTTATCTTGATAAGGGGTTTCAAACTTCTAGGGCACCGGCCACATTCAATGAACCTAGACGCTATCCTGTCTTATGCATGGAAGGAAGGGGAATAACGTATCCTTGGTAGTCATAGTGCCATCTGTGGTTATCTTTTATGTGATGAAGGTATGTGCATCACTTCAAGTGGATCAAGAACATCGAGCAGTCGACTGTAAGGAGTATTCGCTCCGAGACCAAGTTGGCATCTCTGAGAGACCGACATATAGATAAAAACGGACGTGAGACGCCCATTAATAATTCCTACCAAGAGGTCGAGATAAAGGGGTGCACATGTGGGATTCCCCTCCTTCCACATGAGCTGATAATGAGGCTAGGTTCAATGTATGCAGGCTAGCTTATGCAAACCAGGTGTTTCTTGTGCGCCGTAACTAATGGATACCATTTGTGCGAACTGATCAGAAGCTTTCAGTCGAGGGAAATCTTATAAATAGGGACTAAGGGTGGTGCTCTCAAAAACAAATTGGTAAAGGATAAGGTGCTAGGGTAAGCGAGGATGTGAGCCTTGTAAGCTTCTCAAACCTTTGATGTGGGGCTTTCCTCATATTTTTTTTTGTGAGGATATATAAACCAAGTAAGCAAGTTGGTTGTCCCCTGGAGTTTCCTCAGACACTTCATTAGGCCGTTCTCTTCAATATAGGAGACCATAAATCCTACTGAAGTGTTTGGGGGAACTCTGGGTTTTTTTTTGTGAGGATATATAAACCAAGTAAGCAAGTTGGTTGTCCCCTGGAGTTTCCTCAGACACTTCATTAGGCCGTTCTCTTCAATATAGGAGACCATAAATCCTACTGAAGTGTTTGGGGGAACTCTGGGTGTCACTCAACAAATTCTGAGCCTCTATCAAGAATAATTTACTGGGCCAAGTTGCTGGACGAGAAGTGCAATCAAGCAAGTTGGTTGTCCCCTGGAGTTCCCTCAGACACTTCATTAGGTCGCTCTCTTCAATATAGGAGAGCACAAACCCTGCTGAAGTGTTTGGGGGAACTCTGGGTGTCACTCAACAAATTCCGAGCCTCTATCAAGAACCATTTAGTGGATGAGAAGTGTAATTAATCAGGCAAGTTGGTTGTCCTCTGGAGTTCCCTCAGACACTTCATTAGGCCGTTTTCTTCAATGAAGGGGAGCATAAACCCTACTGAAGTGTTTGGGGGAACTCTAGGTGTTACCCAACAAAAAGACGGGTCTTTCGAGCTATCGCTTGCCGCCTTATAAGCTTCCCTTGGTTTTCTTGAAGGTTCGGTTCGACAGGCATTGCTTCAGTGGAGCAAGCTCAATGGGCCAAATGGTTGTGCTTTCGGCTTCCTCATATCTGTCATCATCATCATCATCATCATCATTGTAATCACTTAATTATATAGCTTTTAGAGCAAGAATTAAATATATTATTTGATAGTCAACAATTAAAAATTTCTTAGGGATAACTATTTGCCACCTGGTACAATATTTTTGGGCATTTGGGTTTTGAATGCTCATGATGAGGCTTTACGAGAAGCCGTGAAGATAAAGCCAGTCATCCCCTGCGGTTACCGCGGACACCAGCCATGTAATGCTGGAGACAGTTCCACATTCACCCATTAGGATTGGGAATGGATAATAACACATTGCCACACTCCTGACTGGCTTGGACTCATTTGCACCCCTAGCAATCACTATAGCTAGGGAGCAAGCCCGCATTTGGCAAGCTTCAATATGAATATTTTAACGCATCAGTGAACTACTCCATGTAGGTTACTCTGATTCAGTGATTCCTTTTGAGCGCATTCATGACATATGAAAATTTTGATTAGTTTATAAGGAAATTAACATATTTGTATAACTAAATTTCATACATACATACATGTATGCATGTATGTATAAGTTTACACTTGCAACTTAATTTTTGAAGGCAGTCAAGGGGAAGGGTGGCTTTCTTTATGGTCAGCATGCTGCTCTGGGCCTCGAGAAAGAAGGGTTTTCAGATGTTGTGAACCATCCCAAATTTCCATACAAGATTGTGAATCTTGGGAAGGTTTACAGACATTGCATGCTGTTCAAGTTCCCCTTCTAGTAATTTTCTCAAAGAAAAAGTAAAGGTTGCAGTAATAAGTGCAACGACTGGTAACCAAGTTCTGTTCTCGGTGTTCTAGTACATGAGAGAATCTTTTCCCCTTCGGTAGTGCAAACCATAGTGCATGCCATATTTCTCTTCTTTCTTGTGTTGATAACAGCGGCTGGGTTTCGAGTTGTAGGTGGGCCATCTTAAAACACTCTTTCGTTTCCAAAAGGACAAGCATTGACCATATCAAGGCAATTGTTGTTTACGGGGATGTCTGAGGCAAAGGAACATCCACTGTTCCATGTACTGATATGTGGGACGTTCCATTCCATGAAAAACTCGGGACTGTTGGAGTTATCATTGAACTAGGTGAAAGGCAAGGATAAAATGGCCTGGAAAAGCTCATGTGAAAGGCTCTTGATGATAAAATGGGAATTCAAAATATGCTTCCAACATCCAATTAGAAAAGACAAGAAACTAAGTGAAAACTTCATTACATTTGAGGACCAAACAATTCGGTCCACACATCTGCCCTGAGGATTTTCATAATTCCATGCAGAAGGGAGTATTTTGATTGTCGGTTACGAACGTATACAGAAGGGCAGGTGGACATTATCCAATAAGAAATGACATGGGTGGACTGAAACTTCGGGCGAGTGTTACCGTAGCATTTCCCATCTTTATTGTTCAGCTTGATCTAAAACTATTATTATGATGCACAGATGGTTGCTGCATTGTTGTGGGCTGTCCTGAGAGATACAATAGATTCTTTCTGGGTAAGCACTCCATCTTTCTACATGAATTAAGAAGCACTCATTATTTCACAGTTTCACAGCTTCATGGACAGGAGCTGCCCCAGATAAACAGAGAGCCAAGCTGGTGATATCTGCCTCCATGGGATAATCTTTCCTACCCAGGAATAACAAACTAGCAACAACTGACCGCTCAAATCTCTTTTCCACTCTTCCAGAAGTTCCATTGAGTGGAAACCGTCAAATTCCATATGCTGAGCCCAAAATTCATCTCTGTCCCTCCTGCAGTCCCCAGGCACAATGAATGCTGTGAATCACAAATTATGTGGTTTGCTTTGGCTCCTAATGTGGATGGTTTCCCAAAGGATCCCCAGAAAACCTATGAATACAGGAATCCACCTGTGGCAAGTTCTGATAATTCATATACCTGGGCAGCATGTTTTCCAGGGAGATGGGAATAAAAAAAAAAAAAGGGAACACTTTAAACACCATGGATCTAAAAAGGCCATGAGAATTTTCAAGCACTCAAACAATCACCCACAAAATATCCCCTTTAGCATTAACAATGTAAAGACCTAGCTCTGTTGCTCAGATGCTAAGCACCACTCTACAGCAATTATCAAAAAACATAAAACTCCAAATGTATGTCCAAAATATTCAGATTCGGATGAATTATTGGGTGATAGAATTTTAGTGAGAAGCATGGGGTGTCGTGGTCTTCTTAAAGTCAATCTTGTCGACCTTCACCTCTCCATCAATTAGCTCATAGACGTACACCACAACTCGGAGTCCATCAATGTCCATAAGCACAAAGCTTGGGTTGACATCATAGGTGATGCTGCTATAGGCACCAGTTGCAGAGCCTGGGTTTACGACGACACCACCTCATGCTTGTAGGCCTTGAACTGATGAGTGTGGCCTGTCACAAGGATGTCAACATCCAATTGCCTCTGAAGCATCGCTAAGGAATCCAAGTCACCCATGGTATGATCTGCATTTATTTATCAATAAAGTTAGAAAAGTAGTCACATGACAATGCATGCTTCAAATAAGTTAATGAAATAAATAGCTAAAGAAGGGTATTTGGATGGGTAAACGGTTTTATAATGATATAAATGACGTTTGAACTTGGCTAACAATAAAAGTTCACAGCATATCAAGCATGAAATAAATATCTAAAGAAGGGTTCTTGGATGGGTAAACGATTTTATAATAATATATATGATGTAAGAATTTGGCTAACAATAAAAGTTCACAGCATATCAAGCATGATCTTAAGAATACCAGAACTTCAGAAGTTACATTAACAATGGTGATCAACTCCCATGTAGTGAGATGTTAGATATTAATCTAACTAAACAACAGATAAATGGCTTTATCAAACCAATAAATGAAGGTTTATCTTATATCGATCCCTGCATCTGTCATGAAGAAAGAATCATAACCTCAATCTGGTTCATGGATAAGGTTGTGCGCATTAGTGTGTAAACTAGTGCTTCAAAATAACTTAATCATTCAAATATTACTTGAGAGCCTCTACTTGTTCTAGGTGAGTAAATACAAGAAAATTTATTCTGTTAGCATCTCTAACTCTCTAACCACCATATTAGTTTTGAGTCTGTTCTCCGAAAAAGCATTGCCATTGTTTGACCATTTCCTTTGCTAAGCAGCTATTTCAGATCTTTGGAAAAAACTAGAGAACACATTTTCCACACAGTTCACTCTACCAAACAGGAATGACAAATCAAATGATGCCATTCATGGGGATCAATTATTATGTGCCCATAAACTCATGATAACGAACACAAACAACAAACACATAACATGAGAAGATTTTAATTTGTTTCTTCATTTAGCATTTCACAGATAATAACATCAAAAAGCTGAAGTGCCATCTCAGATTGTATTATGAAAAATGATGATAAACTTTCCTGGGACAATATTGATATTGCTCCTGATTTTCCAACACTTATACTTAAAGAGCCCAAAATTGACAACTGAGTCCAGACAAGGACATAAACATTTCCAATTTGATCCACTATATACATCCTTTTATTCTTCTGAGTTTGGGACTTCCAGCCACAGACTACCAAAGATGTTTGTGTGAGTTTAAAGCATCCATTCTCACATTGTTCCAACTTCAGATGGTTTAATAAACAGTCTTTGAGACCAAAACTGCTGCAAATATAGACTCATACCTTTATTAGAGCAATTCAATAATTTTCATCAAATTATATTCCAGCTTTAAATTCAGTCAAAAAAAGAATTATATTCCAGCTTTAACTCCTACATAGACAAAAATGAATATATAGTTTCCAGCTTGATGCCCAACTCCCTTCTCCCTTTCATGTTTCTTCTTTGGCATGTCTTGCCATGTAAATGGACTCGTCTCCCAAGGAAACAAACATCTTCTCTTCTCCTCCAAACCTTTCGGTTGATAGAATTCTTAAGCATGGTCATTGATTAGCACGGAGAGTCAAGCTTGGCAAGAGCCTCTTAGTTGCACCCCTCCAAATGGAGGATGTTCCAGGTTCAAAATCGAGGTTCTGAGTTTGAAAACTTGAGAGGCATTTCTCCTAGTATTTGGAGCTGGGTAATTTTCCTGGTTAGCTCATAAAACTTCAGATAGTATGAAAGAGGTATCAGCTCGTGTAATTCTGGTCAAAAGTTATGCGATCAAAATTAATGAGTCCTTTGAGCATAGAGAGTTAGGTTTGCTATTTTACCATCTTTGCATTTACTAATGTATTTTGCTAATATGGTTTATGTGAAAATGTCATCAGTGCTTTCTTTCATGGTAGAGATGGAAAAGAAGTGATTATCAACTGTACATAGCCAAGTTAAAGATCAAAGGATAACAAAAGGTCATAGAAACATTGGGAAGAAGAGAGTAAAGTGTGGTTAGACAAGTGGAATTCAGGTACCAAGTGGAGCTTAAGAATACAATTATGCTTCTGCCATTTAGTGCTATCAGGATGGGTTCAGGTCCATGGGTTTCGCTAAACCCAGAACCATACCTGTTGGGTTTTGGGTCTAACTTCTGTTCCATACCTAGTCCTCTGAAGGATCGGATAAGGTCCAGGTTTAGGTAATAAAATATGCATTGGGTTCAGGTCAGGTGGAGAATGAGTTCGGATACCCATGAGTATCAACCATTATTCTTGAAAGTTAATCAAGCTAATACAATGCATACCTTGAAAAGTTCATCAACAAAAAATCCAACATATGCTATGAAATTTAAATCATGAACAACAAGCAATTGATGATTAACAACATAGTAATAATTGAATAAAAATTCAAAAGAGACAACTTATTTATGGTCAAGTATAAACACACAAAATGTTCTAACATGTCATTAATTTTTGTTCTGTCCCTCTACGTTACATAATAAAGTTTGATATGCTAAAGTTTCAGGACTGAAGGATGTATAATTTACATATGCATGTGTTTATGTGTGTAGGTGATAAAATAGGTAATTATGCAGTTTCGGTTTTGGCTCAATTTAAAACCTTAAACCTAAACCCAAGCTGAAGTTTCTATGGGTCTAACTTTGGACCGCTACCAACCCATTCATCATCAAGTTCGGGTGGAGTACTGGGTTTGCAGGTTGGAGTGACAGCCATATTAGTGAGGCATCTTATTGATTTTTTTTTTGGCCAAATTTCAGTTCTAACATGCTTTCAGTTCAATGTGACCTTAATCTTTGGGGTTGATGGGAGCCAGAATTGCTGGGTGAGTTGAAACAAATCTCTGCTACTTGTTGTCTTGGTGACCAAGTTCCTTCTGGCACCATGGTAATGCAAGGGGCGATGATGGAATTGCAGCTAGTACCTAAATGCGTAGAAAGCTTACACTTATTATCAAGGAGTGGAAGATATTGCATCAATAGACCAAGTAAATAATGGTGATATATTTCCTTTGTCCGTCTGGATCAAGGTTTTAGGTCTCAGTCTTAGTACCAATTTTGATTGGGCACGAGGTTGGCACGGTACTAGGATGCCCCTGTGCCAACACTTTGGGACTTGGCATCTCAGTACCCAGCAGGTCCCCCACTTTTTAGATTTATTGTTTCCAATTTGTTTTATGCTCTTTATTGTTGTTTAGGACTTTTTAATGTATAATTCAATTGGGTGAGGTTTTTGAGCCATAATGGGCCTACTATGCTGTTACCAATCCCAAACTCAGCATGGTTTTCCCTTACATTTTCGTTTTTCAGCCATTTCTAGTGCCAAATAAAGATGCAAGAGGAGACAATGTAATTCATACAGAATTTGGTTGGAGGAGGCTGAATATAAGTTCTCTTCAACTTCTTCCTTTCCTCTCCTCCAAACATCACACCCCCCCCCCCCCGCGTCTTCCTCGCTATGCTCGAACATGTCAAAGTAGAAGAAGCCTGTTGGGGCCTTTGGACCACCACCCAGCTAATATTGACTGGAACTGGATGGTGCTCATCCCTATCCTGCTTAATATTGATGTTGTCAAGCGATAACAATCAATACCAAACAGTTCTAATGGGATCGGGTTCGCATATGCATCCCAGAACTTGGTCAATTCTTGGTCCAATATGGGATGCCCAGAATGAATTGATATTGGCTAGGACTTGGAACCATGCTTTAGATATATCTGAGAGTGTGTCAATATAACTCTACTAGACCACCTGATTTTCACCTAGGATAGAAATATCTAGTCAGGAAGGGGTAGGACATTCCACTACCTTAAATTGTGAGCAAATTGGAACTGACAGTTGACTTTTTCATAGACTCATATTTTATGAGGTAATGCTATACCGGCCAGAGAGTTTAGGCAGTAAAGGCAAGAATATATAACTGTTGTAACATCAACAAGACACTAACACCTGTAGAAAAGATAGAAACAGACCCAAAGGGAAACCAACCTGATGGCCATGACACAGCCCAACCTTGAACTGACCAATGGTAAGAGTCTCGGTCTCTGGATAATGAGATTCCTCATCATATTCACCTTGAGTAACATGCAAATCAGGACACAGGCTTTTCAAGTAGTCATGAACTTCCTATGGAAAGGAAACAATTGAGCTGTGAAAGTCTATAGTAGATGGAAATAAAAGAAAAACCACAAGTACCAAAATTTACACACTTTGTCAAATTAGGTTTCATGGCTCTAACATTATGAATCACAACTAATATAATTGCATAAAAATTCTTCAGAATATAAAGTGGAGTTGCTTCAAACAGCTTGTTGACTATCAATATAAGTAATTAAAAATGAAATACAGCTAAAATGCTAAAAAAATTGGCATCCCATCACAAAATGATATATCAAGAATGAAAAATCTTGCTGTAGGAGAAAAAAGAAGGGTTGAACTCCATTCTAATAGACTTAAATCCAACTTCACTAAAATATTTAGATTAAGGACTTCAAAATGATCATCAAAATCAAATGTTGAGTCTGGTTGGTTCCAGAATGAGACAACTAAATTTAAGATTACCCAATTCATGTGCACATCCAATATGTCTATTTCTTAAGTCAAGTAAACTCACTATCTTTATGGAATAAATAGGTATTTGGTATAAGAATAAGATAAGAGCAACTTTTTCTAGCTTCTCCCAAAAGCAGCTTCTGACTTTTGCTAATGTAAGAAGCATATAGATCCTCACAAAACACAAACCTTTTTTTAAGAAGTGGCTTTTCTTTTTTGAACTTGTAAAATCATAGAAATCACATTTTTGAGTATCACCAAGTTTTCTAAGCTTGTCTGGAAGATCTCCACTATATTTATGAGACAAACTATTTTTTTGACGACGAATCTGCATGGGTGAAAAATACAGAAGAGGGGCACAACCAACCGCAAACAACTTACATGGAGGAAAAGCCTGTTAAAGGAACTTACAGCAATAACTACTCATTCAGAATCTTCCTTATCAGCAGTATACCATATAAGTAGAAGAAAAGGAACATCATAATGTATTATAACCAATGGGAAGAAATTACCAGATAATGAAGGACCCTAAGCCAGTATATACCAATGTATAATTTGTGATCAAAGCAAAAAGTAGATTATCTTCTAAAGTCTGAATCAAACTTTACCAAATCATGGTGGTAATTAAGGTTTCTTAACAATAATCCTCATATCATCATTTAGGAAGGTTGTTTACATGACAAAAACATGTCCATAGAGAAATGTTTACTCCTAGAGGAGCTCAAGTTAAAGAAACGGACTTAGCTAACCTAGCAAAATCATAAAGGCTGAGCAGATTTTAGAAGGTAGTATTTAGATAATTCTAAAAGTCCAACCTTCCTTGTTCAAGAAGTGCTCATTCTAAAAGTCTAAGCTTAAAAGGGACTTAACTAACCGAGTAAAATTATTTAGGCTGAGAAGATTTTCGAAGGTAGTATTTAGAAAATTCTAAAGTTCGAAGCTTGCTTATTCAAGAAGTGGTCGAGAACAGATTTCTTAAGAGCTTAAGGTTTCAGATTCATAATATGCTCAAGAATAATATCATTTTTATATCAAACTTTGTGCCCATACCCTACATTTGAATACAAAATCCAGTGCCTGAAAGAAGATTCAACCGTTTTTGCTCAAACGAGGTAAGAACACAACAAAATAAGACCAATTTCTGAAACCTTGGCTTGTAATTGTAAATCATATATAGTTGTGCAAACAATGTACTGAATAGATTAGATACAAATATCTAGCAAAGAATTTGAAAAGAAAACATGTCCTTGCTAATGCTCAAGAACATCAAAATAAACATCAAAAACAAACATCAAAAATAAACATCAAAAACAAACATCAAAAACAATATAAAGGACATGGCGGGGAAATACCTTGATGCATAAATTTCCGGTACATATGGTGTGCTGGATTTTCCCTGGGACAAGCATGGACTTGAACTTTGCCGGCAGGTCAGGTGCCCTGTGAGGGATGTGAAGATCACCTAACGCTAAAACCAACACCATTCTTCTTCACTCAAAAAGATCCCGCCTCACACCTTTTCAATTACCATCACCACCTGAAATTTAGAAAAAAATAGAAAAATAATAGCAAAACAAGTTACACTCTTCGTGCAAGCCAATTTCTTTCGTACATTAAAATCTTTTAATCCATAAATCATCTCAAAGTTCACAATATTCTTTCTTGATGAAGAGCCAAACAATTAGACCAGTGAAGAATTCAGAATTCCCAGAATACGCATTCCAACTCCACCACCACAAAATCTAATCCATTATGCATAAAATAAAGAAATTTAAATTTTCATAAAAATATGAACAACAAAGGACTAAAACGGCTCGCACCCTCGAGATTGAACCGACTAAAAACAGAAGATATAAAAGTAAAATCCCATTCGAGCTAACACCAAAAGAAAAAAAACAAATTAGCAAAATCGACGAGCATAGTGATTTGGATCAAGAACGTTGAACAAAAGGGATCAAAGTAGGGTTTTCTAATCATCCAAGTAGGGTTTTTTAATCTTCTCTTTCTCTTATAAAATTGACGATCGAGAGATTACCTTTGGAAGCAAAACCGGCGACGATGCGATGGAGGAAACGGAGATCTCGTCGATTTAGAAAAGCGAGCAATTACCATCGAAAAGATCCCCCACCCCCACTCTTTTCTACAGTCTTCAGAGGAACCGGTTCACCGGTGTCCTCGGAAGTCGGAACAATTTAGTCCGTTAAGGTATGAGCCTATTTAACTAATTAACTGCACAAGGAGTGACCCACTTAACAGGATACCTAGGTCACAGGTCAAGTTTAACCAATGTTGGAAATTTTGATGGCGGTTTCTTTACTGCTCGAGCGACGGCCAAAATTTTCACTTATTTTTATTTTTATAAAAAATATAATTTTTTAAATTTTTATTTATTTAAATTTAGTTTAATACGATGAACATCCAACTTTTAAATTATTAATTTATAATCTAACTATAAAATTCATCGGACTGCCGTAACGTTCTATGAAATTGTCACATAATGCCGTGTAAGCGCAATCTCTTTCTACTATATAAGCATATGTCTATCATAATAATCTGATGGAATTCATGGTTTAGATTAAATTTAATTAATTTAAAAGTTAGAAGGTCTAATTTTTAAATAAAATTAAAGATAAACTTAAAATCTCTAAATAATATAATATTTTTATAATTAAATTTTTATATTTTATAGAGAATTAAAGATAAATTTTGACTATACTTTAATTAAAAGTAATTATCCACTTAAGTTTCAAGTAAAAGTAGCTATCTATTTGAAACATATGTTAAAATAATTATCCACATTTTAGCTGAAATGATCCTTATACTCTTATATCCTTATATCTTTTAAAATACTGCAGTATTATATTATCATAGTATAGTATTCCTTTACAATAAAATAGTATTATATTATAATAACGCAGTATTACTTTATTATATTATATTATATTTATATAGCATTCCTTGACAATAAGATAGTATTATATTATCATAGTGTAGTATATCTTTATTGTAGTATTACTTTACAACAATATAGTGTTACTTTATAATAGTGCAGTATAATTTTATATTAGTATAGTATTACTTTATAATAGTATAGTATTGCTTTATAATTATAGGGATAATTGGATGATTTTACCTCTATTTGGGTTGTTGCTTTTAATTTATATTTGAAATGGATAACTACTTTTACTTGAAACTCAAGTGGATAATTATTTTTAAGTTTAAATTTAAGTGGATAGTTTTTTCTATTTTTTTTTTACATAACATATTTTTTAAAAAAATTAATTTTTCCATTCTCTTCAAAAATGATTGTATAATTTTAAAAAATAATTTGTTCATTTTATTAAAGTGAATAGAAAGATAATATTATTATTTTTTATTATTTCTGTACTTCCTGTAATAACACAGTTGTAAGAAGGATTATTTTAATTAAAAAATTGAGATGGTACATTTTGAAGCAAATAATGTTGTTATAACCAACGGCTAATAATAGTTTTGGAATGGCATAAATAATATGTTATTTAAAACATTAAAGCAAGATCCGCCTGCTCTAGAAAAGCCTGGCCAACTCCACTGCATGTTGTCACTTCTTTAGACCATTCCAAGATCCGCAGATGTCAAAACCCAAGTAATGTTTTCCCATATGTAGTGTTTACTGAATTCTTAAGATTAATGGCTTCCCAATACTTCAAAGCAATTATATATTCTTTTACCCAAAAAAAGAAAAAGCAATTATATATTCGGCATATATTTCTAGAATAAATTTGCTGCAGATCTGGAGTAACCAATTCAGATCTAGACCCGATGCTAATGTTTGAATTTTTCTTTTCCCTTGGCAAGGAGTCAATGCAGGCTCAAAGTAAAGGCAGAGATTCATGGAAGCCCAAACCAATCATGATGCAATTGAAATTATAATAGAACTAGAACTTGACATGTAGAGCTAGAACTAGAAATTGCCGTATGTGATACAGAAAGATAAAGAGCAGCATTTGTGATACAGAAAGATAGAGAGCAGCATTTGATGGATGGTTATGATTCTTGTCTGGTCTAGAGAGTGAAGGAGGAAGAGATGGATGGAGAGGGAAGAGAACTAACAGCATTTTTGAAAGAGACATGGGGCCCTGTGAAGGGCAAGCATGGAGGGGACGAGCACTCCACATTGATTTGGAGTTGTGGTATGTATCATGTTATGGATATAGCACCAGTATCCAGCTCGGGTGAGCTGACCACCAACCTCGATGTATGAGCCCCATGTCAACCCCGATCCACACATCGACTGTCAATCTATTTGTAGATTCCCGGTTCTTCACCAACATCATCACCCTTAGGCCGTGAAATCTTGTTCATGTTACCGACCACCTACATTAGTCATCTGCCCTAATGTCGATGTCCGACCGCCTCATGGAGCGGCCAACTACTGACCTACCTGCTAAACCACCAAAATGATCCCTGATATTGGTCCCGACTTAGGCATTCGCCCCAGCTTCGCTACCCAGCAGTGCATAACTAGCCCCTAAGGTCCACTCCTCTTATTTTTTAGTTCGGCCATCGTGTCTGGTGGCATCCACAGGAAGTCTCCGTGTGACCGTCAAATCGAGCCATTAAGGGTTGTAACTGGCCATGATGATTGCAGGGAACTCTTACGCAGCCCGATCATATCATCCATTAAGGATAGCGGCTTGTCATGACATCCGTAAGAAATCCTTATGTGATCTAGTCACATTAACTCATTAAAAAATATGGCTAGCCACGTGAGGGATTAAGTCACATCAACCATCAGGTTCACTAAGGTCATCAATGGAAACAGTCGGCCACGTGCCACCTGTTGAGTTTACGAAAATCAAGGGTATGCCTCACAGGAGCAGGGTGGCCTCATACAATCATTTTCTTCCATGACTCCTCTGTAAATAAGGAAAACAAGAGACCCCCAAGAATATGCCAAAAAAAAAAACTCTCACACATGCTCTTTCCCCTCTCTTTTAGATTACTAATTTGAGCGTCGGAGGATTTTCGTCGGAGCCATTCTAGGTCGAAAATTTTTTTGCAAGTCCAATCATCGTCATCTTCGGAATTTCGATTTACTTCAGTCACTCCAGCCCAATTCGAAAATCTGCGGCAACATATCAGAATTAGAATAGATGTCAAAAAGCTTTAAGTAATTTTTACTAAAAGTAGTGCAAATTGCCGGCTCATGAATACCTAGAAATTAAAGTATAAATAATTTTAGATGAATAAGTAGGTATGTTATTTCTTCTACCATAATTGAATCAAAATAATTACTCAATTTTTTGAGGCAAGATGGGTATAATTAAGTTTTGACTACAGAAAATTACAAAGTGCTATAGATCTTAGTGTGATGCATAAAATTGTTCAATTAACAGGTATCTTGGTGGTGCTTTGCCCAGTCCATGGGCTTCGATCCTCATTGTATGCTGGCAAACTGACATCCTGAGATTAAACTTTAATTCAATATAGCATGAGCACTTGGGATCTTCCTCTATTAATTTGGAGCAAATTCAGGAAGAATGTCATCCACCTTTTTCTTCGTGACAACGACAATAACATTGACATCATGCTTTGTAATAACTTGGTGGTATATTTAGATACGAACAGTAAGAGAACAGGTATTTAGAGATTTGCAGACCTCTGCCGAAGAAACGGTTGAGCAGTAGGAGAGACTCTGAGGCCTAGGCACTAGCAATTCCGTTCAATGGGTTGGAGATCTCCGTAAAGAGGAGAGAAAGCTCCATAATTTCTGGGGTTGATCCTCCTATATCTTTGTTGGGATAAATTCGCACACAAACACAAATAATAATGCTACTAGCACGAACGGACATCAGAATCACACCTCCAACACAGAACGAAAAGATATTTAGAGAAGAAGAAAAACACACAGATTTACGTGGTTCGGAGATCAAAACGATACTCCTACGTCCACGGACAGAAGCGAGAAATTTTCACTATGTGAGAATCAATAGTACATCAAAGAGAAGCTCTCAATCTCTCTATTTTTCTGATTCTCTCATATAAATTTCCAGCAGAACGAGAGGAAGAAGATCTTAAAAAAAATCCCGCATGTGGGAGGTTTCCATAACCGCCCCACCACATTCGTAGAAAAAATCCCGCGTGTGGGGGGGTTTCCATAACTGCCCCATCACATTCGTGGGCGAAAACTGAAAGGAGAGAGTCCCGTTGGGAATCTCCCTGCTTTGTTGACCGAGTCAACCTGACAAATCTCCACTTTTGGCTTGGTCAACACGAATGTTCTCCACAATTTTGATCTATCTTCTCGAACTAAAATTCTCACAAAAACAATAGTAGAAAATTCTCATCTCCTCCAAAACCCCGAAGGATATCCTTAAGTGCTGTAGACTCCAACCAAGTCCAAGCAATGATAGAACTTAGCCATTGGAAGAGGTTTTGTCGACATGTCAGCTGGATTGTCTTCAGTACCAATTTTCTTCACAACAATATTGCCATGTGCAATAACTTCTCGAATGAAATGGTACCTCACATTAATGTGCTTCGTTCTCTCATGGAACATCTGATCTTTAGTGAGATGAATAGCACTCTGACTATCACAGTATATAATAGTCTCTTTCTGTTCCAAACTAAGTTCTCCAAATAAGTCTCTTAACCACATAACTTCCTTCACTGCCTCTGTTGCTGCCATAAACTCTGCTTCTGTAGTAGATAATGCAACTGTAGGCTGAAATGTAGCTTTCCAACTAACAGCACAACCACCAACTGAGAAAACATAACCAGTAAGAGATCTCCTTCTATCAAGATCTCCTGTAAAGTCTGAATCAACATATCCAAACAAACATCACCGTTCCCGCCAAACTCCAAATAAGTGTTAACAGTATCTTTCAAATACCTGAAAATCTATTTCACTGCCTGCCAATGTACTTTACCGGGATTGGACATATATCTACTCACAACACTAATTGCCTGTGAAATATCTGGTCTGGTACAGACCATAGCATACATCAAAGAGCCAACTGCACTGGAGTATGGAACATGTGACATATACACATTTTTATCTGTGGACTGAGGTGATAAAGAAGCTGAAAGTTTAAAGTGAGCAGCAAGTGGTGTAGAAACTGGTTTGGCATCCCATATGTCAAACCTCTGAAGAACTTTCTGAATATAACTGGCTTGTGTCAGAAATAATTTACCTGCACCTCTATTCCTCTGGATCTCCATCCTAAGAATTTTCTTTGCTGCTCCTAAGTCTTTCATTTCAAACTCACTGCTGAGTAAAGCTTTCAGCTGATTGATCTCAAAAATATATGCTGCTGCAATCAACATATCATCAACATATAACAACAGATAAATAACAGAATTACCTTACAGTTTTTTGAAGTAGACATAACTTTCAAAACTGCTCCTAGAGTATCCATGTTGTGTCATAAAAGTATCAAATCTCCTATACCATTGTCTAGGAGATTGCTTCAAACCATATGATGATTTTTTCAGTAACAACATGGTCTTTTTTTCTTCAACTTGAAAACCTTCAGGTTGCTGCATATAAATCTGCTCTTCAAGTTCACCATACAGAAAGGCTGTTTTACATCCATCTGCTCTAACTCCAAGTTATAAGAAGCAACTAATACTAATAAACATGAATAGAACTATGTTTCACAACAGGTGAGAAAACATCATTATAATCAATACTTTCTACCTGACTGTAGCCTTTTGCAACCAACTGTGCCTTGTATCTAGCATTTTCAACATCTGGAGTACATTTTTCTTCTTGAAGACCCATTTGCAGCCAACTACCTTCTTCCTTTAGGAGCCTTCACTAACTCCCAAGATTTATTCTCAGGAGAGACTCAATCTCTTCCTGCATAGCAACTATCCACTGAGCTGAATCCTCACGAGATATAGCCTCTGAATATCTGGAAGGCTCATTAGCATCAAGTGTCTCCTCTGCAATTGACAATGCATAAGCAACCATATCTGCATATCTCTTAGGTAGTCTAATATCTCTTCTCTGCCTATCTCTAACTAGAGAAAACTGCTGCATTTGTGGAATTTTCTCCACCTGAGCTGAATCTGTCACCTACTGTTGTTGCCGGAAAAAATGCTTCACAATAGTAGAACCATCGCTTTTAAACTCCACCTGTTTCATGCCATTACCTGAAGAACCTGCATCAGATGAAACAACTTTCTCTTCTCTAGGAGATAACATTGCAGATCCATCAAAAGTAACATTTCTCTCAATCAAAAATTTAGGAGACTTGGGATCAGGACACCAAAACCTGTATCCTTTCACCCCTGATGCATAACAAAAAAAATGCACTTTTTAGCTCTTGGATCTAATTTATCATCATTAACATGAACATAAGCAGGACATTCAAAATTTTCAAATCAGAATAATCAGAAGGGTTACCTGACCACATCTCTTCTGGAGTCTTGCATGCAATGGCTGTAGCTAGAGAATGGTTCACCAAATAACAAGCTGTAGACACTGCCTCTTTCCAAAAATCTTTGCTAAGACCTGCATTTGACAACATACAACGGGCTCTTTCTAAAAGAGTTCTGTTCATCCTCTCTGCCACTCCATTTTGCTGTGAAGTGTATTTTACTATACGGTGCCTGACAATGCCTTCATTTTCACAAAACTCATTAAATTTACCAGAGCAAAATTCAAGCCCATTATCTGTCCTCAGTCTTTAATTTTCTTCCCAGTTTGTTTTCAATCAAAGCCTTCCACTGTTTGAATTGCCTAAACACTTCATCTTTATGTTTAAGCATAAACACCCAAACTTTTCTACAATAATCATTAATAAAAGTTAGAAAATATCTGGCACCACCTTTAGAAGGAACACGGGCAGGACCCCAAAGATCAGAATGAATATAATCCAGAGTAGCCTTGGTTCTGTGAATTACTGTTTGAAAGCTGACTTTCTTCTGCTTCCCAAAGATGCAATGCTCACAAAAATCCACCTTACCTGTGCTCTGACCACAAAGCAAGCCTCTCTTGCTCAACATAGTTATGCCCTTTTCACTCATATGTCCCAGTCTCATATGCCAAAGTTTAGTGACTTCTGATTCTGATATAGAAGGAGATGCAGCAGCTGCTGCATCAGTAACTGTAGTGCCCATCAAAGTGTACAAAGTACTAGACCTTTTGGCTTTCATCAAAATAAGAGCACCTCTACAAACTCTGAGAACTCCACCTTCAGCTGAATACTTGCACCCATTGGCTTCAAGGGTGCCTAGGGAGATGAGATTCTTCTTCAAGTCAGAAACATGTCTAACCTGTGTCAATGTCCTCACTATGCCATCATGCATTTTAATTCGAATTGAACCTATTCCAACAGTCTTGCATGGGGCATTGTTACCCATCAAGACAACTCCACCATCAATCTGCTCATAGGTGTAGAACCAGTCCCTATAAGGACACATGTGGTAGGAGCAACCCGAATCTAAAATCCATTCATCTTTGGATCTGACAATATTAATAGATAAAACATAATCATCGGACTCATCTTTTGCAACTCCAGCCTCTGCTGCATTCTCAGATTTTTCTGCTTCTCTTTTCTGTTTGTTTTTCAACTTGTAACGATCAATTTTGATGTGCCCTTTTTTCTTACAGTAATTGCAGACTTTAGACTTGTTTCTTGACTTTAATCTACGCTCTTTCTTCTTTTCTCAAAAGTTCTCTCTTGAGACCGGTCTCTGGCCACAAAACCTTCAGAAACTCCTTCACTGCTACCATCAGTTAAGTCCCTATCCATCAACTCTTTCGAAAATAGAAATGATTTCACATCTTCAACAGAAATAGAATCTCTACCATAAAGTAGAGTTTCTCTAAAGTGTTTAAATGATGATGGTAAAGAGCAAAGTAATAAAAGGGCTTGATCCTCATCTTCAATCTTGACTTCTAAATTCTCTAGATCCATAAGAATAGAATTAAATTCATCAAGATGGGTTTTTACAGATGTACCTTCAACCATCTTCAACATGAAGAGACGCTGCTTCAAATGTAGCTTGCTGGTGAGGAACTTTGTCATGTACAATGACTCTAACTTGAGCCACAAAGCAGCCGCTGACTTCTCATTGATGACTTCCGCAGAACTTCGTTCGACAAGCACAACTGAATCGCAGCCAGAGCTTTCTCATCCATCTCTTGTTTCTCTTCTTCAGATAATGTGGCCGGCATCTTCTCCTCTCCAAGTAATGCCTTCTGCAACCCCTGCTGTGTCAAGATCGCACGCATCTTGACTTGCCAAATACCGAAACTAATATTTCGATCGAACTTCTCGATTTCGAACTTTGCAGCCATCTGGAATCCTTCGCAAAGTAGCAAATGGAGCTTGTATGCAGACAGAACGAGCGATCTGATAATCAGGCTCTGATACCAGTTTGTTGGGATAAATTCGCACACAAACACAAATAATAATGCTACCAGCACGAACGGACATCAGAATCATACCTCCAACACAGAACGAAAAGATATTTAGAGAAGAAGAAGAACACACAGATTTACGTGATTCGGAGATCAAAACGATACTCCTACGTCCACGGGCGGACGCGAAAAATTTTCACTACGTGAGAATCAATAGTACATCAAAGAGAAGCTCTCAATCTCTCTATTTTTCTAATTTTCTTATATAAATTTCCAGCAGAACGAGAGGAAGAAGATTTTTAAAAAAAATTCTGCGTGTGGGGGGGTTTCCATAACCGCCCCACCACATTCGTGGAAAAAATCCCGCGTGTGGGGGGGGGTTTCCATAACTGTCCCCACCACATTCGTGGGTGGAAACGGAAAGGGGAGAGTCCTGCTGGGACTCTCCCTGCTCTGTTGACCGAGTCAACCTGACAATCTTACTACAAACAAAATGCCAGCTTTTCAATGATTGCAAGACCTTGTGAAGAACCAAGAAGATAGAAAACAACTCTTCCGAAGGATACACTATAGCCAAGTTTTGGAGTAGGAGGGTGTGGTTGGTTGATTAGAGTTCATGGTTCCCTCTCGTCTTCAGAGGATATCCAATTGAGACAGCTGACCGATTTTCTTTTCACTATATGTCCGACCTACTAGAGATATAGATGTGATTATGTGGAAACCAAATAGTGAGGGGCTCTTCAATGTAGTTTCCTACTATAAATTCTCAATTGTGGAGGTTTGAAGTGGAGATTTCACGAGTTACTCTCGAAAGCAAAGATGTTAGAAAATGTCAAAGTGTTCTTTTGGCTAACTCTCAAGAAGAAGTTGCACACCGGTGAGGTCCTTGCTAGAAAGGTTTGAGAATATCTTAGGCTACTCACTTTGTAGTGTTCGGGAAGAGAGAGTCTCTCACCTATTCATTAGGTGCCCTTTCGCTCAAGCATGATGGTCTCCTATTCTTGCATGCTTAAATGCTCACACTGCAGGAAAATTGATAATTAACGATCCTTTTTTGCCGACGCTTTATGGAAGCATCGGCAGACCGCGCTGACATGCCGACGCTTTTTAAAAGCGTCGTAATTCAACGACGCTTAAAAGCGTCGTTGAATTTCATCATTTTCAACGCCAACGTTTTTAGCAAAAGCGTCGTTAAATAAATCAGTGCCGATGCTTTTTGCGATTATTTAACGACGCTAAAAAGCGTCGTTAGATTCGTTTAATAA
>KE504635.1:3589506-3600000 GCA_000441515.1 Elaeis oleifera | reverse complement strand
AGCGCGTTCGTATCCACTCAAACATACGCGACGCTTTTTGGAGCGTCGTAAAGTAAAATAGCGACGCTTATTAGCGTCGTAAAATGCTTTATATAGCGTCGCCTATTACCATATATGCTGTGGTGTCAAGATAATGCCTCCCAATTTTCAAGCTGGACTATATGGAGGAAGAGATTGATTCAACCAAGATTTTGAGAGGAATGGATCAAACAGGTCAGCTCTATTATGTGGCACATATGGTATGAGTGGAACTCTAGAATAATATTCTTGAAAAGAAGGATGACTTTAACTTTAGTTGTGCATAAGCCTTTGTATGCATTCTCTCACTGGGGTAACCTAAGCTCTGGAAACGCTTTAGATAGCCATAAAGCTATTTTGAGCAAGTTGTCCTCCAATTGCTAAAATGATATGCTCTCCCTTGTACCATCTTCTCCCGGTTCCATTTGTAAATTTCTTCTATTAACATGGCGTGGGGGAAGTTTCTCACTGCCTATACTTTTCCCTCAAAATAAACTCTTCTGGAGGAATGTTCTAGAATTTTGTTCCTTCTAAATCTCCCAACATCGATACCAACAGTATCCGAGCAACTCCTCGAATCAGGCTGCAGAAATGGTTCATGTGAGTAACATATGTGGCAGGGCAAAGGATGCTTTAGCAAAATATCTAGTTTTAATGGTGATGGTAGTACCGGTCCAGGCAGCATGTGGTTCAAATAATGCAAATTGTGGGTAGCTAGCTTGTTTCCTGTTTCAAGAATGTGGATTTCTATGGCTCAGAAAACACAGGTCCAATCTACAACGACCAAAGGCTAGCTAGCTGTGTCTGGTTATAAAATTAACTTTAAGCAAAGAAGAGATATATAGTGGGTTGGTTATTCCACCAAATTTCTTATTCTTTCATGGGATTGGACTGTTAGAAGATCAACATGAATTTAATATTATGATAAATATAAATTATGTGAGTGGGATTATGCATGCATGCATGTCTAGGTACAAGAGATGTATTAAATATGAGTACATGAACTTATGTCTAAAAATATATTTGTGGCTTTTCGGAAAGTGCGAACGCATGTATTAGAAGTTTAGAAATATGTATATGTCCAAGTGTGTGAGATATTAATTAATGTATTTATAAGTAGTATAAATAGAAGAGGTTTCCTTAGTGTGTAGTAGGAGTTGGATATGAAATGAATATAAGTTGTGATATTGTTAGTAATTTCTCTCCTCTCTCAAGTATTTCTTATCATATGTAATTGAGTACCCACTACCAAATTTTAACAAATTGATATCAGAGCCGGCACGATCCTAAGGCAATAGTCAAAGCAAAGTACAATCCGAAGATGTGTGAAGGTGGAAGAACATTTTTCATAAGTTGAAATAGGAAACTCCAAGTTAGAAGACCTATTAAGTGTGTAGTTTGCAACTTGTATGATACTCTGGGTTCAAGATCAGGAATAGACACATATTGAGTTAGTGCGAGTCGAAAAAAAAAGACTAAAAGTTTTCATGGAAAGAGATAAAAAAGTCTCTGAAGAAATGCAATTGTCAAGTGAATAGTATTTTGATAAAGTACAATGGAGAACTATATACCTGATAAGGTAATATCAATTATTGTAACGATTTCATTTAAAATGATACTCAAAGTTTGCTTGAGAAATTTAATTTACCATCAGTCTGATTTTTATGTGAAAAATATGAATTAGATTATGATCCTATTTTATGGCTTATGCTAATCTTGATGATGGCCATAGGAGACATGTGATTTATGAAGATAAAGCTAGTACCAAAAAAGAAGTGGAGCAAGAAACAGCGTTAAAAGCAATCAGATATCTCAGAATTATGTGTGACTTTGTAATAAAAGATGTGAACTACAAAGAACTATGAGATTTGGAATATGAACATCAAGAACTGACTGAGATGTGCAAGAAAATGGTAGAGGAATGTGATGTATTGAAAGAGAAGTTGGCGATGTTGGATAATAGTGTAGAGGAATTCGATAGCAAGTATGACAGAAAGAAAGAATATCCATCCCAAAGACATGTTTCAACTGCCAGAGATTTTTTTCAGGACGTGGACCAATTACGAAAAGATGAAGAAAAAAAATAAACAAAATTCATATCTAAGAGAGGTTGTTGGAAGATAACCATGAATTTAGTATTATGATAAAATATATTAAACTATATGAGTGGGATTATGCACGTATGTCTCGGTAGAAGAGATGTATTAAATATAAGTACATGAACTTATATCTAGAAATGTATTTGTGGCTTTTAGAAAATGTAAATGCATGTATTAGAAGTTTAGGGATATGTGTGTATCTCTCGGAGAAGTATGTGAGATATTAATTAATGTATTTGTGAGTAGTATAAATAAAGTGATTTTCTTAGTGTACAGTAAGAATTGAATATGAAATGAATATAAGTTGTAATATTATTAGTAATTCCTCTCCTCTCTCAAATATTTTTTATCATATGTGATTGAGTATTTACCATCAAATTCCAATATATTGTGCTCTACGGACACAACTCATTGTATTGTTGAAAGAATAACGAGGAATAGAGATAGCCAAACTCTCATTCCCTCTTTGGTGACCAAGTACGGCCAAAGAGCTTACGTGCATATGAGTATTTGGACTCCCTAATTAATTGTACATTTTAATAAATAGAGAGGATCCAAATGGTGCAGGCCGCTAGGGTGCTCATTGATCATCAGTGTTGTAGCGTGACATCCACCACCAGTTTTTATCGGACATGGCTGCAAAGTATATTTTTAGACGAAAGAACAAGTCATGGTAACTACAAACATGCTGACGATGTGGACGGTCTGCTAACCAAGTTGTCCCATTCTTCTCGCTAGTTTAGTTTTGTGCACCTCACAGGAGGAGGAGGAGGAGGGAATGCCACCTAATAATAGTGTGTCGATTTGGCGCCACCAAATTAAGTTGAAACAGTCTCTAAAGATCCCCAAGAAACCAGCCCGACCACATCTTCTCCAACCTCCAGCCAAAGGGGGACCCATCTCAGCAATCGACTCGCACCCTCCACCACCCTATATAAACACCACCTTTCCCCTTCCTTCCAAGGCCAGAACACATAAGGAGCTCCGGCTCCAAGTCTTCTTTATCCTTCCCCTCTTCTCTCCATTCCATTTTATTAGGGTCCATTCTCCACCTCCTCTTATAAGGTGCAAAAGAAAGGGGGGCAAAAAGTTTAAGATGGCGAAGAAGGTCCTCATCGGGGCCGTCTCGGGGATCCTCCTGGTGGCGGCGGTGATCGGCGTGGTGGCGGGTGTCAGGCGGTCCCAAACCACATCCTCGGGCGGCGGAAATGTCGGCTTGTCGAGCACATCCAGGTACGTTTCCGCCTTCTGCCAACCGACGCAGTACCAGGACACGTGCGAGCGCACCCTTTCGAAGGTGGGCAACTCGACCGCCCCAACGAGATCATCCAGATGGCGATCAACGCCACCAAGGACGCAATCCGGTCCAAATTCGACGTACCCGACAAGATCCTGAAGGACATCCCGAGCCTGGCCCCCAACCTCCCCCAGCGCAACTTGTCGATGCTCCAGGACGCGCTCACCGACTGCAAGAAGCTCCTCGAGGACACCATCGACTTCCTCGACGCCACCTACGTGCTGTCCAACAACATGGAGGATCTGGTCCTCCGCTCCAACGATGTCATCACCTGGATGACCTCCATGAACCTCCAGGTGTCGTCCTGCCTCGACGGCATCGAGCACCCGCGGTCCATCAGGCCATGATCAAGGAACTCGGCAACTCCACCGAGCTCCGCAGCAACGCCCTCACCATGGTCGCCCGGGCCTCCAAAGTGTTCCAGGCCTTCGGCATCCAGTTGAACACCGGCGCCGACTCCCGCCGCCGGCTTCTCACTCACGACGAGACCGTCTACGACAGGGACTCCGAGGGGTACCCCACTTGGCTCTCCACCGCCGACAGGAAGCTGCTGGCCCAGGATGTGGTGAAGCCAAACGTGGTGGTGGCCAAGGACGGGAGCGGCAACTTCAAGACCATCAACGACGCCCTCAAAGCCATGCCGGCTGCATACCCCGGTCGGTACGTCATCTACGTCAAGGCCGGCGTCTACAATGAGAAGGTCCTCATCGACAAGAAGAAGATCAACATATTCATGTACGGTGACGGCAGCAAGAAGACCATCGTGACCGGCAACGCCAACTACAAGGCCGGAGTCAAGACAGATCAAACCGCCAGCTTCGGTGAGCTGCCTCTTCCTTGCTAATTTATAGTTATGATATAGGGAACTACATATCTAATATCTATACAAGTCCACTCTTCTGAATGGACCATGGCGATGAGCATCGGCTCATAATTACAAGACAAAGACAAAAGAACTTTTGCTATACGTGGATTTGATACTGATATATTGGAGGCGTGGGCGATTTGCAGCCGTGCAGGCGCCCGGTTTCATCTGCAAGCATATGGGCTTCCGCAACACCGCGGGACCCGAGGGGCACCAAGCAGTGGCCTTCCGTATCAACGCCGATCTTGCGGTGCTCTTCAAGTGCCGGTTCGATGGGTACCAGGACACGCTGTACGTCCAAAGCGGGCGCCACTTCTTCCGCAACTGCGTCGTCTCAGGAACCATCGACTTCATCTTCGGCGGCGGGGCGAGCGTCCTCCAGAACTGCCTCATCATCGTCCGCCGCCCGATGGACAACCAGTTCTCCGCCGTGACGGCCGCCGCTGGTGACCTCCCTGATGAGAACAGCGCCATCGTCATCCACAACTCCCGCATCCGCCCCGACCAGAGGCTGTTCCCCGACCGGTTCAGGCTCAAGACCTACCTCGGCCGGCCCTGGAAGGCGTACGCCAAGACCGTCGTCATGGAGACGGAGATCGGTGACCTGATCCAGCCCGAGGGGTGGAAGGAGTGGGATGGGCAACCGGAGCATTGCAAGACGGCGTACTACGCCGAGTTCCAGAACCGCGGGCCCGGAGCGGATACCCGCGCCAGGGTGAGGTGGCCCGCGTTCCATGTGATCCAGCGACAGGAGGCTCAGAAATTTACGGTGTCCAATCTGTTGTACACTCATGGAGGCGACTGGATCGCTCTCGCGGGTGCACCCAAATCAAGGGCTTCCGCCGCGTCTAAAACGGACGCACGTGCAGGGTGCCCTCAGCCGTGCATGGATGCAAAGGTGGCGTGGAAAGAGCGAGCGAAGCGAGAGAAGAGTTGGGAGAGAGAAGCTGAGAGCAGAGATGAGAGTGTGAAGCTGCTTGCTCTTTCTAATTTATTTTACTTTGTGTTTGAAAGAATAAGGATGGAGAGAGAAATATGTGGATTTGGTTAATTTCTTTAAAATGAAGGATTGAATGGTTGGATGATCTCCGATCCATTCTAACCTCCTTTCTTAATTGAAATTCTTATATTATTATTTCTATTATCTTCTGCAAGTTTGCATGGAATTTTGTGGCATAACTTTGGGTTATCACCTTTACATTTTCACATCGGACTTTTAATTCTCTCCAACTCTTCCTAATAATGCATGCATTTATCGATATATCATCAGCAGCAGCATCAGTGTGTTTCTAGTGCGTTGTAAGAACGCGGGGTTGGGTAGGTTGTAGGCCAAAAAAAAGTAAAGAAGAAACATAGAAAAGAAGAGTTAAAAACTATCCTCCATCAAACGAAATATGGCACTTGACTGCTTGGATCCTGAGCAGCTCGCTGGAGAAATTTTGCCTCCGGAGAAACATATCACTTATACCTCGAGCTCCAACATTGGCAGAGTTCAGCTGGTTGGTTACTTTCACGGTAAATATGGAAAACTTATATGTTAATCAATTAGTATTAGCCCTCGATCAATATTCTTACAACCAACCCTTCTCACTGGGATATTTTGCTAGCTTAGCTTCTAGCTTACCATGACCCTGATGAGCACTACTCAAGTCCACTGATCCTGCGAACTACAGCGCTGCTATATATTTTAAAACTCCCCAAGAAAACCGCATTTGTCACTGTGATAAAAGTGATCCTCGAAATGAACCAACCATTCATCAAAAAAAAAAAAAAGACCCATCCCAATTAGACTCAAGCTGGAATTTTTAAGCTTTGAAATAAAGTGGTGTGACCATGCAGCTAAGACCTAGTTTATATATATATACACCGCCACCCATATTGAGTTCATGAGCTCTTTCTTTAAAAAGGAAACAATAGGAGTGCATTAGTGAAAAGGAATGTTCTTATCAATGAGGGATCAAGAGGAAGAGCCACCCATATTATAATTCTTGGGGTTTCATCATCCCAACAATCGAACCCTAAAATTTGGTTTTAATGGTGCGACCATCAGGGGAAGCCCAATTCGTTCGAACATACATACACACATACATATAAACATATATATGCGTATAAATAGTTTAGCTCTTGGCTAAAAAAAGAGGAAGAGGAGGAGCGCATTAGCAAAAACTAATGTGCGTATGGAAGAAGGATAACATGTTTTAATAACCCCTTTTTATATGGGTATTAATGATTTATATTCATTCGGCCATAGCGATGCATATATATATGCTATGCTTTCTCTCATGTAAATTGCACATAGCTGGCTTTTTTGTTGTTTTACGTTATATATTCTCTAATGTATCCTAATGTAATGCCATGTTGGAGTATGGTTGGACTCAACCAACCTCACCTAAACCACCTCATGTGAGTCCAGTCACGGGCGTAAGCGTAATTGCATAGATACCCAGTCACGTACCAAGCGTAAATATGATCATGGCTAGTTAATAAATTAAATTCGTTAACTTTATATCATGGATTAGATTATATATTATGGAATATCGGAATCTGATCTTGTTTCGTGATAAAGTATTTTGATGCTTAAATAAAAATTTGTTTCTTATACACACCACTTGACTCTAAATTTATCCTTGGTTTGTCTGCAAATGGAGTATTTGTTGTGCTATTGGGCTCATCATTAATGGCCCATTATCTTGATTTTTCCTAGCTATTTTACATATATTAATGCACAGATGCTAGCAAAGTATGATTTAGGGAATGTTACTGGAGGAAAGGCTAGACGGTCGTATTGTGGATCCCTCATCTTTCTATTTTGTTTATGACATAGATCTTGCATCTAGTTTTATCGTGTTAGTACTAATAGGATTTCTACCCGCCACCCCCTCCCCCTCTCCAAGATGCGAAGAGTTGTAATTCAGATTTTATCTTGGACACCGGACGGTTTTTGGACATGGACTTCTCAGTTAACTATCTAATTCTATATTTGACGATTTTAGCTGCTCTAATATTAACCACGGCCTGTTATCTAATTGAAGGATATCCAGTTATATTGCTTCCGCTATTGATATAAATTTATACACAGATTCGGAGGCCTTATAGATATACGACAGTGTCCGGTCTTGTATAGGATATACAGCCGGGTCAAATGCCTGACTCGTATAGCTGAGTTGTGACTCCTAAGCTTCAAATTTGAAAGCATTTCAATGGATTAGGCCATGGTATTACGCCTAAAGATCCAACACCATCTTGCTTTCCTCTTTCCCGTCCCTGCCCCCCTGCTTCTTATTTATAGCCTTTCTTTCTCTATTTTTTTCAAAAAAATAAAATAATGTGATTCCTAAGCTTCAATTGGATAGCATTTCAATAGATTGGGTCACAATATAGGTCTAATTAAGGTCCAGCACCATCTTATCTTTGTTCATTCTTACCCTGATATGAAAATGCCAATCAATTGTAAAAATCTAGAGCGTGCTTGATTGGAGGAAGTGGGGGTCTGAAATTGGAATGGCAATGGATGACTCCCATTCTAATCATTTGGTTGGGAGAAGTCCCATTCCGATTTTGATTTCGGGATGGAATGAGAATTGCCCAATGTACATAGAATTCAATCCCTACTCTCCTCTATGGATTCAAATTTCCATTCTAATTCCAATTCTGATTTCGATTTCGATCACAAACCAAGCACTTCGGAAGATTTAGCTATTCGAATTTCAAGCCATTTCGATTTTTATTCCGATTTCGACTTTGATCACGAACCAAGCACACCCTAAATTCATCGATCTTGATTTGATGGTAAATCATGATGCTTCCACATGGATCAAACTGTGTCCATAAGTTATGAGCAAATGGAACAGTACCGACAAAACTAAGATACGGCCACATATGCTTTAATTTGGTCTTCCTCTTGTGACACTTATCTTCATATGCTAACATATGTTTCTCACGTGACATTTGCTTTTCCTTCAGATGCAAAGATGTGGATAGAGCTCATCCTCACCTCGTTTTTTTTTCTCCCTGAATGGTCCATACTACTAGTTGGAATTAAATGAAGTTCTCGTGGAGGGAGGAAGAAGAAAGGGCATTTGATGCCAAATTCTAAGAAAGGGCATTTGATGCCAAATTCTCGCCATTATTTAGGGGAATCCAAAGCTAACATCAAATCTAGAAGGCTTTTATTATAAGTTGGCTGTGGATTTAATATCCCACCATATGATCACCTCCCACCAATCACCACGTTTTGAATAATCTGAATGCCTCCATGTTTCATTTCTTTCTTGTACTTCAATTGTTAAGTAAACAAAACCATTGTGTTCAATATAAAAGAAGTTGCAGATGTCAGATATGTTGCACATGGTCCAGTTGTGATGAACTATATATGAACTGAAAAACAAGCTAGGTTAACCCTTAAAGTGCATCATAATTGGTCTACCACTTCTCCATCGATCATAAATATGTGAATGAGATGTGGTTGTTAAAAGCCACAAATAAAAGAATTCATGCAACCATTATAAAATAACCATTATAGTGGCCCATTTTATCATTTTCATATGATAAAAAGAAAATCAACCCTTATTATATGAAGCAAGAAACTGAAATTTAAAATAAATCAATAAGCATAATCACCTGCTAAATCATTATGAGGATGTTGGGATAGTGAAATATGATCCATCCCCTTAACCTGAGTCTAATTTGTGGCTACAATTGATAGTCGTGGGTTCCGCTACATGGCCGGTGGGTGGGGGATCAAGGAGGGCAACGTTCTTTTGCCAGGGGGGTCTAGGGGGGTGAAATCCCACCGAATAAATGGTAGAAGGTATACACTGTGGATAGCTGTGATTTTTCTTTCTATCTTATTAGAATAAAAAATAATTCAGAAACATCCCTACCAATTGTTAACCCTAATCTCTGGTATAAATAGATAATTATTGGACATCAAATATATGAGAGCCGGTGGCTATGCTGTGTAGAAGAGAGGACGTGTGAGAGAGAGTTGATTCCCCATCTCTTGTACTCCTATAAACTCTCTGATTATATAGTGAAAATTCTTCGTACGACTGTGGACGTAAGAGCAAGAGACTCCGAACCACGTAAATTTTTGTATGTTTTTGTGTGTACGCAATTTACTATTCTTTTCTTCTTCCATCCATTATACTTCACATCTCACTATGCGTAGGAGGATTTGTGTAAGTATGTGCTTAATTCCATATTAGTTATTCACCAAAAAGATCTTAGGTATTTATATAGAACTTAGAAATGAAAAGTAATACTTCTGGCTAGTTTTTTTAGACAAGATCCTGGAACGTGATGATCAAACTGTATGCTAACATCACATGATGCCCATAGATTTACTTCAATTATATCTAAAAAAAGAAACAGCTCTACAACAAAATGCTGTTTACCGATACATGTTCATTTCATGGATCTTGTTGAAGCATCATTGTCTCATATGGACACTTGGTCACTATGCTTCCATATGGATCAAATTGTCCACGGCCATGCTACGGACCAATGGAACAGTGTCACCGTCACTGGTCTATTACGAGATCAAGACGTATCTCAGTTTCGGCCCCCACATGGCTTCCCCTTTCCTCGCTTTCCTGAGGAGATTGGGGATGGAATTCCTTCTCCCCTGACTGCACTTTCTCTTTTGTAGAGAACAAAAAGCTTAGAATAGGGAGTACAATAGAAGGGAAAGGAAGACATGCAGCCAAATCCCTTCTATTATTTTGTGGTATCCAAAGTTTAGTTACGAGAACCCTAGAAGGATTTTAATAGCTGCCTTGTGCTCAAGTACACAAATTCTTTAGTGAATTCTTCGCTATATGCCAATAGAAATGGACTGTTTGATAGCACGTTCTCCTTCACATGTCTACTGTACTTGAATTGGTATGCTTCCATGCCGTTCCTGGAAGATAAAGAATACCTGATGTCAGGCCAGGTGCTCATAGCCAAAAGCGAGCTAACCATGATACAGAGAGTAATAAAAAATGAGATGAGGAGAAAAAAAAGAAACTTCTCTCTTTGTTCCAATGATTCTAGTAATTGGGTCCCCACTCAACTCCACAGGTTCGGGTTGGTCGAAAGTTCTATGGCTTAGACTAAATAGGATCCAATCAAGCCTATTCCTATCACATTTAATGGTACAGCATAAAATACCTTGCTTGGTTGAATGACCAAGTCTTTCTTCTTCTTTTTCTTCCATCGTCTCTCTCTCTCTC
>KE504635.1:3566691-3579259 GCA_000441515.1 Elaeis oleifera | reverse complement strand
ATATATATATATGAAAAAGATGATATCACAAGCAATGGAGAGTGCAGTGAGACCCACCTATTGTCAAGAGAGAATGAACTAGGATAACATATGGGAAAGGAGAGAGGATGAAGCACGATTTAGTTTATTGGTAAAGAAAGGGCCGGCAAGAATTAGAGCATCGATAACCTTATGTATACAATATATGTAGTGCATATCTAACACACCCACATATAATAGGAAAAAAAATTGATAGCTTCTAAACTTTGCATGATTATTGATCAAATTAGATGTGGACAAAAGTTTGGTTACAATTGTATTGCCATATAATATTACACTCATACATTTAATCTGTTGAAGTCCAAGTATGCTACATGATAAAATCGAATTATTACCTTAGAAAAGTCAACTTGATAAGATCTACACTTGGCCTAACAGGGAACTGGAATGTTCTGACTTGAACGTGACCGAAGAAGCTTATAGAGTCCTCTTCTTTGGATTCAAGCTCAATTACTTGGAAGGGTACCTTCAGATTAGAAATATTTGTTGAGAAGTACTTGAGGGTCTTTTACTCCTATGTGTGCGATAACTGGGAATATAGAAAGCCCCATGGAAATATCGCAAATTGGAAAATGGTCTACGTTACCGAGCCTAGGAATATTGGAAGTACTGTGAAAGGGGTTGCTCAATACGTCCCACGAATTATGCCCCAATTCACATGGCAATCATCCATTTTTTCTGAAATTCTGAAGGTGGACATCTTTCAGGTGCATGTGGAGCCCTCCAGAAGGTCCGTAGCTTTAGTCCTTCTCTCTCTCTCTCTCTCTCTCTCTCCACTTTTCTATAACTTAATCCGCTAATTATCAAACTTTAACCAGTCAGGGAATATTATTAACCTAGGATAAGTGATCAAGGGATGGTTATATATATGGAGTTAAAAATGTCTACCCTTGGTTATCCAGCATCCAAATATTGCCAAAAAGTGTCAACAACCAATACATTGCACTCGCTTGGATGTTCCCTTATGCTATAGAGGACAAGGTATGTGAAAAGAATTCAACCAGCTACTGAGCATCCTTAACTATGTAGGATGGCATGGTTGTATTTGAGAATGATTACATAATTTTTTGATTTGATTGAACTATAAGATAATAGGTAAATTTGTTATCCTTTAATAACTCAACTTGTTTTGCTGGTTAATATCTCCTCTTTGAAAATGCTGGATAATTGTCTGGTAATATAGATTTTCTCCAATCATTCCATAATAGTGAATTGAAAATTATCCATGCAAAATCATTGGACAGATGCCTCGAGATTTAGAAGAAGCTATGCGAAGGGTGCAGCTACTGGCCTACAATGCTGCTCGCATGTGGCTTGCCAATTCTACTTGGACCTTCGATGCTGCAGTATACTGTATATGTTTATGTAGCACAATGAGGAATCCAAGGATCATTAGATCGCCATGAAACGAATCCTAGTGAACTTTGGATGAGACAATGGTTTATGATCCAATTGGCTCAAAAGTAATGGCCCCGCAAAGATACTAAGAATTGAATCAATTGATCAAAATCCATAACTTAAATCTATATATATTCCACTCTTCCTCATTTTCCCCACGTCCTCCTCCAGGGAGCATCTAAAGGTGGTCATGTCTCACAAGTCTGGCAATGCCTTAAAAGGGTATGCCCCTCTAGCGGGGCCTCACATGGCTTTCTTGGTTGGAATTTTGTGCACCTCAAGGACCTGTTGGACTCTGTTGGATCCATGCTGTTTTTGCTAATATTTTTAGAGCAAAACCTTCTCTCCCATTGCAGGCTTTTGTCCATCACATGTTCATGTGATACTCGTAGATGTTATGTTCGCTTCCAATGGCTTCGCCGTCATTGAGGGCTAGATTCTTATGTGCAGTTTTCTTCAGATGGCTGGTAGCTGTGAAACAATTGGACCCAATCAGGCTGCAACGCATGGAGTTCGATCACCATGAGATGAGCTATCAATTCTAGAAGGCATCAAGACCAGAAACAGGTGTTGAAAAATGTCCTATCTTAATAGAGAGGACCAAGATTAACTGATTAAATCAGACCTCACCCAAGGGTTCTTCAAGGGTATCCTTGCTCCTTAGGTAATTTAGGCCCATTGGAACTATATTGGGGTATGGGTTCGGAATGTATCTTTCGCATGAAAGAATAATTCATCTTCTTTCGCAACATCAACTATTAGATCGTACAATAAGCACTTCGAGATTGGTGTGGATTGATATAAACAAGAGGTTAGAGTGATTCGAGATCTGTACAAGATGTTATCCAATGACTAGCATCATATGGAAGAAGATCAATCATTCTTTCATGTGAAAGATACAACCCAAACCCTTGGGATAAATATAGTGGGCCCAAAAGATAAAGCACATCGAGAAAACGGGTTACATAAATCTATCATATAAACATTTTACTTTCTGTAAATGGACAAAATAGTGGGAAGGTACCGTGCTCCCGCTATGGTTTCATTATTAACCAAATTTATACTAGACAAGTTCAATTAAGCCTATTTTTAAACCAGTCTCGAGCTGCTGAAATCAATCCATGATCCTAATTGATTGCAGCAATTTGTCACTTGTTCACTTAATAACCAAAGGAATATGAATTGATAGTTATGTTAGGTTAAAAAGCATCGTATATTGCACTTAAATAAAAGCACTAGTACCTGAGAAGGGTTTTGCTAGGGCATCTAGCAAAATATCACTAGGAAACAAGAACTTCCTTTTTGTTTTTAAGATTTTTTTTTTTTTTTGTAGATTAGAAGATAAAGAATGGAATCAAATTCTATAAAGAACAGGAATGTACAATAATAACAACTTATTATTTCTCACTCCTGTAACATGCGGAGGATGTCTTGATCTCCTGTTAGGAACGGAATAAGGGATCAGTTACCCTGAGACTTTACACCATTCTCCAAGCGTGTGAAGCGCACATGTGAACATTATTCCAAAGGCGTTTACGTATTGAGGGAAAAAGCCTCCACTTTGCAAGCTTATATCCGTCGCATGAATTGGATCCAATCAGGGCCGGGTGTGCGTCCGAACTTCACATCGAGAACCATGCAAAGCTGAGATACATATCAATTACCCAAGGGGCCTTTTTATTTAGGGCTATTCTTGGGCAATTTTAGTCCCATGGGAACCTTATGAGGCTAAAGTATCAGATCCATTCTACATATACTATCTTAGATGTAACCCTATGTTTGGTTAGAGCTATGAGAGAGAGGATGGATGGAGTTGGAAGGATGGATAGTATAACTGGATTAAATAAGCATTATAGCAAACACATAACCTAACTGATTGATTATGTCCTGATAATGAACCTGCTAGATCCAGATAAGTGGCCATCTTAGCCATTTTTCCAGGCTTCACCAACCTCTCGTTTCAAGAACTCCATCTCAAACTCCATCAATTCCCCTTCGATCCTCCATCCAGGCACACACCCTCATTGTTAGGGCCTCTTCAGACCATGTCTCAAACTCCTTGATCTTGGCAACCGAAGGAACTCAAGATTTTGCAATTATCAAACCCATCACAGGACTTGAACCTCAGATATCCTCCAAGAGAAGGAGACCAAATCACCCAGACCAAGCGGCTGCCAAAAGTAAACATGTGACTCCATATGAGAGACTTATAATATTGAACTACTTTGTTGGTTCAGCACTGATTGGGCTCTAAATATCAAGATAATACTTGCTAGTCCCAAGTCCTGACACCCGGAGACATTGAGACATTTGAGTCCCAACATTTGGATAGTTTGGAGTGATTAATTTTTTGGGGTCCACTGCCACAATTTTGAGAGGCAGCGCAAAACCATCTTTAAGCCTTACATTTCTAATAGATTACTCTTACTAGCATATGCAGCAGACCAAGCTGGCTTCACACCATTTCAAGTGGTGCTACTCCAAGGTCCAAACCAAGGAGACATCGGCCCAGTAAGAAGCTGCATTTATTCTTAACAGATTGGGATAGAAAGACTAAACTAATGAGATGTTTGATTCACCATTGGAATTGGAGTCGGAATGAATTAAATTAGAATGGAAATCGGAATCGCCAAATTCCTCAAAATATTTGATTCATGATCGAAATCAGAATCGAAATTGGAATAAATATTCGAACCTTTAAACGAGAGGGAGGATTAAGTTTAGATAGATTGGGCAATTCTCGTTCCATCTCAAAATCGAAATGGGATCCTCTCCAACCAAACGATCGGAATGGAAGTCATTCATTTTCATTTCAATTTCAGATCCAAGCTCCTTCCAACCGAACACCTCCTAACATCAATTTGCCAAGACCGGAGAATTATCCTCCTTGATCCAATAGAATTAATCAGAAAGAACCAGATGAAGTGAGAGGATCCATATTTAGATCAAGAAATCTATGTCAGAAATTGCATACGTCAAGAATACTCGGTGCGATAAATATAATATTACGGAAGATTGAGCTGGTCATCCCATCTTCGGCTGAGCTTGGAGTACCTCCTAAGGTTTGTCATCAAATGATGACTTGGTATGCAATTTTTAACATTGAAGAACTTGAGGTCAGGAAATTTAAAGTGGATTAGGACAGTAGTGCAATGGCGTTTTGGGCCAAGAATTAAGCATAACTGAAGACTTCAAAACATCAGGTTCTTCTTAGTAATGCATGCCCAGAAATCATAATTCCCGAATCAATCTTGGTCTCCTGTTCCATTGTGATTAATCACGAAACACCTTATCACTCATTATTCCTGATGTCATCCTCTCACAAAGCAGCGCCAGGCTTGTGATGATGTAATGCATCTTTCAACCTGGAAGATATTATTGAGTAATCCAGAAATGTAATGTAGTTGGGTTAGTGAAATCACTAATGATAATATTGGTCGATCATCTTATATATCTGGCCCAAGAACAAATGGCATTTCTTTGGATGTCAACAGCTAACTCCCAAGCCTCATCATCATCTTGATTGGGCTGGTTGTCAGATGTGGCCTAAAGTTTGAAATTAGAGTGGCAACCGAATCAGGTTGGACAAGATACAAATCAGATCAGATACTAGATATATCAAAACTCTATAAACTTGAACTTGATCTATTTATTAAATAAGTCAAAAATCTAATCCTAACTATTTTATTAAATAGATAACTAATCCAATCTATAACGAGTTGAAACAAGTTAAATCAGTTAAACAGTTAAGGATTGTCACTTCTAGTTAAATTTGCCCAACCTGGCCCAATAGGTGTGTTTGGAGATTCTTGCTATGGTGCTCTATCAAACCAAAAATCATTATCAATGACCGAAGCAAATTAGAAGAAACATGCATGGGAACATTCCATAGTTTTCAAATTTGGTGTTTTTTTTCTGAGTAGAAGGAAGGTAAGAACCATCGGGCCTTTATTCTTTTTTTTTTGTTTTAAATAGACGATCATACCACTTTAATGTGAATACAACCCATAAAGTTAAAAATAAAAGATCCTACGGAGCCCATGGACACATCTTATCCTGTCGCCAAGTTCAGACTCCAATGTGCTCAGTAATGTAAGATGCGATTCAATCTACCTTGCTGTTTATATCTCAAAAGACGTATCGAACAGACACTGCGGCAAACTCATAAAAAAAAGTGCAGATATCACAGACAAGCGGATGGACCTCCAGCTGCATTATGTCGTTCCGGATTCAACCGATAACGATAGCCGAATCTTCCTCTATGCAAAGACAGGAATTTATAAAGAAGTGTACGAAAGAAAAAATAATAGTTATAGCAGAAATAGATAACTAAAGATAAGTTATTGCAACAAATTTAGAAAGTGAATTGTTCATTCCAGCGGTCAAGTGATAAGCTCAAGCAGAACTGAAATGAATTCGGTTTAGCCAGGTGGCCGTTTATATAAAATATTACTTCTCTCAACAAACTTGAAAGAAGCATCACTTGGAGGAAGAAGAGATATCAGTTTTGGGTTGGAACAGCTAACACGTTTAGGAGCCAGGATAGTAATGTAACACATTAACTCGGTCCAGGTCAACACATGAAAGCTTTACATGCATGCATCCATACCCAGCCTAGCCTAAGCCAACATCAGACCAGATCTTTAAAAGCTCATAGACAACTGGTAAAGTCATTGGAGGTTGCATGTTGATCTGAGTCTGAGTCCAATATTCACCAAAATTCATAATCTCAATTAATTTAAAAGATCTAGTCCATCTTTTCTTAATAATAGTACTAATAATAATAATAATAAACTTATACCCAATGGTGGTTAACTCCAGTCATCCAAACCAGCCTCCTAACAATAGCTGCAATAATTTACGGCTCAACCTGGCCCAACCTGTTAGATTCAACTTTAACTTGAACCAACTTAAACTATTTTTGACACAATCTGTGAAGATCTATGCAGATATGTATTTAGTTCCACATCGGTTATGGGTACTTATACAAAGTCAAAAAATCCAAATAATATCTTCTAGCTAGTCTTTTTAGATGAGATCTTAAATTGTTATAAATGGTATCAAAATCAATTTAGCCCATAACCTATTGTGGACTAGAGCACGGATTTATTGGGACTAACCATGGACCAATTGTAGTGTTTATGAATAGATATATGGATTTAGACCCTTAACTTAGCGAGAATGTCAGGACTTAAACGGAGGGAGTATGTGAGAATCCATACAGACGTATATTTAGTCTCACATCAGTTATTTACTGAAAAAATTTTGGATACTTATACAGAATCAAGAAATCCAAATAATATCTTTTGACTAGTCTTTTGGATAAGATTCTGGATTGTTACACAATCAATGCTTACAATAGCTCTTAGTTGGTCAATACCCTTCTTTTAAACCAAAGTCGAACTTAAAACACCTAGCCCAACCAAGCCTCGGGTCCAGTTGGATTTTTTTTTTATTTTATTGCAGCCTGACAAAATGATCTCTAAATAATGATACACAAAATAATTAACCAACTAATTCATCATCATCTAAAAAGGAAGTCAACAGAAAATTCTGCCAGTAGTATGACGGAGAAAAAATAAAAGGTGGGCTTCTTTTAATGATATCAGACAATGTATCGATGGCCCTAACATAGTTCTGATGTTTTGGTTGGGTATCATTCATCTATAATGTTTTAAAAGCTTTAGTAACATTTTGAAAGACCATCATGATGTAAGTGAAAAATACGACTTAGATAAAGTCGCTTAGTTCAAGTGGAATAATGGGTGTACTTTATATTTTCTCATTAATGCCTGGGCATATGTGTATCTTCAAAAATTCTAGCAGAAAATTTGCCTATGATTTTCTAAACAATGATGGAATTGCTTTAGAATTAAAAGGGAAAACTTATGAAGCAAAGTACAGGAACTAATCAAGAAATCTCGAATAATGACAAGGGACCACACTCTACTACTTAGCTAATAGCCCGTTGTGTGAACCTCTATATCATAAACCAATTATCCTCTCTTTGATCAGGCTTAGTCAGTTGGAGAAGATCACTTTTATTGTCGATTATATATAGTCTTCTAATATCATAGTGGAAAGTGACTCACTCAACCTTGTTTCAAGATTGAAGAAGATTGATAAGGTCCCCAGAAAGTTGTCGACCAATAATAATACAAAATATACAAGTTTCAACATGCGTGGCCAACTGGTTTGCAAAAGAGAGGGAGAGGCCCGAAGAGGAATATAGATTTGGACTACTATAATATCTTTTAATCTTGCTCAGCTAATTTTGTCTGTTGATAAAGCCTGGATCGAGAACTTTGAAATGTACTTGGTGGCCATTTGACCATTTACAAGTATAAATAACCATGAAACTTAATCCACCAAATCAAAGCCTTTCTAGATGTTCAGTCACCGATTCAACTAAATGGTACGCTATTTGATGGGTAGCCCGGGGCCCCTTTGTGAGGTTCCGGTTTTGAATATACTCGTTTGGTTCATGGGAAAAAGAGGGAAAGTATAGTTGATAAGAAAATGAGAAGATGACTCAAAATTATTTGAAGATTTCAGAGAAGAAAGATATTTTTAGTAAAAAAAGTTAAGGAAAAAAAAAGATTAAAAAAATAGCTTTCGGAAATTACCTTCCCATATTTATGTGGGGGGGGGGGGTAATTTTAGTAATTTTATTATTTTAAAAAAAATATTTATAAATCATTATACTAAATAAATCATGCTAAAATTGATCAACTTCATAATATTTTCAGCCATCTCACATAACACTATAATTGTGTGGCCTACTGCATTATAGATCAAGTCCAGGGTGTCACCGTTTTTAGCCCAATCCATCACACATACCGGAGAGTAAATATTCGTTGCAATAGTGATATCATGTCAAACTTATAACAAATCAATGAGAATGCTTGTATTTCATCGATTGCCATATTTTTCACCAATTTGTATGATGATACCCTACACTGTCCCATCGATTTTTGATTTTTGATTTTTGATTGACTTGTTACAAATTTAACATGGTATCACCATTACAACAAATATTTACTCCATATAAGGGTACTTGGCAATGGCAGCACACATGCGAATATGGCGTCACAATATTCTCAGCACATCATAACTTAGGCAAGCTCAACAACCAGCTTGGGACACAATTAAGCATTAATAAGAGAGATAGCATTTAAAATGACTGCCACATTATAAATGGTTATGGTAGTCCTTTTGAGCTACTCTACAAATGTCCAACTAGTTCTATCTGCATGCCTTAAAAGCCAAGGTGGATTTGTTGTTCAATGCAAAATAGAAAATCTGCTGCTATTAATTATGGTTGCCGAAGTGTAGCTGCCACAACCCTGATGATCAAGTAGGTGGGTGGCTAATATAAACCAAGGTTATCATCAAACAATTAAAGTTATATATAGATCATGACCTGAAGACTTCATGGTCTTTAACTGATTATTTGCCTAAGAAGTCTATTGTTTAAAATGACTAATTTTTAGCAATTATAACAGTATATAATGGTTTTGATTCTAAAGTGATGGTACCATGGTTGGCTAATGGAGGAATCGACAAACTGGTTTTAATATTGAGAGTGCAGAACGGCCTTAGTTGATAAATCTTTTTCCTGAGATAGAGACCTGGGTTTGATCCTGCTGTTTGATATTTGGCCAGATTTCTACCTGTTACAATCTTGTATAGCTTCTTAGATTTGTCAAAGTTTTACGACGATAAATTGAGAAGCTAATCAAATCACATATACATTAATTAACATAGCAAGATCTCTTAATACTCTAAAAAATAGCAAGATCTCTTATTGTTTGTCTCAATTATTAATCACATCGATGATGAAAGATCAGTTGGTGGAGTAGGTTCAGAAATTTATTGTATACTAGCTTATACATTGAAATTTAAAAAGTGTCTTTAAGCCAAGTTTGATGTGGCCGGATTTGTTTCAAGCTAAATTCAAAGTTATTTTTGAGCTTATTAATCAGATGCAAATGCAAGTCAAGTGCATTTTGATTCGAGCTTGATTAACCACATTTTGAACCAAGCTCAAGCTCTCACGCCACTCCTTCACAATATGAACCTAATCTAGTGACTTGTCAATTGTTAAACTAATTATCTTTTTTTTTGGTAAAACTAATTATCTACTTAATGACCTAAAAGAAGACATAAATTGAAAATTAAGTTGTAGTTAAATAGCAAGGAGAACTCTCTGATAATGGATCTGCTATGGCATCTAGAAGATGTTAGGACATAAATTGAAAATTAAGTTGTAGGTAAAGAGCAAGGATAACTCTCTTATAATGTATTTGCTATTTGCTATCGTGATATCCAGCTCTAAAATCTCTCTTTGCACTAATCTTAGGGCATAAAAAGAAAAAAAATAAATAAAATAAAAAAAAATAATATATATTGAAGACTCCCGTTGGGAGTCTTTTCCACACGAACACATCGGAGAGGAAGCCAAATCCGGACAGGATTCAGTCTCCTCTCCATCCTGTACAATTTCATCTCCCTCTCCCATAAGTCTCCATCAGAAATCATCAAACTTTTCTCCTCTGTTTCTCTCGATTCATGTTGGATTTCTAGACTCGTGCTTGCTGAAAATTGGAGCCGAAGATGCCATCGGAACCTGAGGTAAGCCCCACCCTCCTTTTTCTCTTCCTTCCCCTCCTTCCCATACCATTGCGCATGGCCGCTAGCTATCAAACTCGTCGGTAATGCCACCAAAAGCAAAGCTCTATTTTTTCTATTTAACCGAGTTTTTTTTCCATCTTTCTGGCTACTGGTGCCACCACTTATGGTGCCGCACCCCCTGAACCATAACTCTTAGCCTCCCCATGATCCTCTATGGTGAGATCGAGACTGTCGGTGAACGATCAATAGCCAAAATCAAAAAAAAAAAAAAAAAGCTCTTGGATCCCCTATTTTTGGAGCTTAATTTCTCATATTTTTTCCCGTCGGCCATCCCCTGCCCCATCGCTGTCGGCTACCTGCTGCCGCCGATCGTCGCTAGTTTTTCGGCCTAAAACCACCTCCCGTGTCCCTCCTCTACTCGGCCAAGAAAAAGAAGAAAAAAATAAGAAGAAGAGAAGAAAAAGAAAAGAAAAAAAAGAAAAAGAGAGAAATGCTTTTCTCTCTCTTATCTCTCTTCTTCTCCTCTAGGTTCTCTCTCTTCTCTCCTTCTTCTCTATCTAATCTCTGAAATCTAGTGTGAACCTAAGACGATCTTTCAAAAAATCCAAACTCACTTTGATATCCATGCGGATTCTCGATCCTAATCCAGTCCTTATCATATATTTATAGATTTGATCATCGTTAACCCCTATTGAGCATCTTGATATGACCTCTGATAATTTTGATCATAAATTGTTCTTTTGAGAAATACGAAGATTCTCTCTCCACTTTCTCTGTCTATTTTCTCTCTCTTCATCTATTTTCTCTCTCTAAAGATACCTATGGATCCCCTATTGAGTCATGTCTTCTTCTTCTAAAAATCCATATTGACTCTGACAAGATGATCTGAAATTGCTTTGATATTTATGCCATATATCAAACTCATGCCAGGCCTGTCTAGTATCTTTGAAATCTACTATTGATAAACTCTGTTAATCGATCTTGGTCTTGATCCAATCCACACTCCATGATTTTTTGATTAAAGTTGCTTAAATCAGATTCTCAGCTAAGAGGTCCTGAATTGTTCCGATGTTCGAATAGCCTGTCAGACCGACCATCTGATCAACGACCTCTTTCATTATTTAATTTTATTGAACTCATTAAAAAAAATTGATTATAATTTAATATTTAAATAGGATTAACTAATTCTTCTAACAAAGTCTGAAGATCTAAGGCGAATGAGGTAAGTGGATCGTACGCTCCTTATTTATTTTAAATTTTATATTTTCATACATATATTCTTTGTTAATAAATTATATTTTCATAAATAAGGATCAACATATATGATATGAAAAATATATTTATTATGACAATTGATTTCATGAATATATTTATGAAAATAGCATGTTTATGAAATATGAATTTTATGATTTTTTCACCTATGTATATGTATGTTTTAAGAAAAAAATAAAGATTTCAAAGATTTTCAGATAACTATGAATGAATCTCTATGGGAAGATCGACATCCGAAGCTAACATCCATACGAAACATGACCCCGTCAATGGGTATGAAGTTAGCACACAAAATAATAACTCTGTCGATTAAGAAATATGACCCTATCATAGGTATAATAGTGATCTTAGCACGAATATCTGTAGGCAATATTTTGAAATATGATACGAATATCTGACAAGAATAATTTACGAATCATGTTTATAAAATATTCATGATTTATACATGCATGATTGATTTATGACTTGTTTTATTATATGCTCTATGAAATATTTTATTTTTTAATATCTATTATTTTTAAATATTGCATTATCATGAAAAATTTATACTTGATCCGATAAAAAAGCGTAGGTTCTACTTACTGAGCTAGTGTAGCTCATATTTTTTCTTTTCTGTCCAGATGAATAAGATTAGAAATGAAGGATGATTTAGACTTGAGGGTCTATACTAGCGAATCTGAAGATTTTATAGCTGAAGCCTAGTTTGTTGGAGATTATGAACTTGTAGTAATTATTTATGGATTATGAGATAAGAATTTTGTATTTGATTATGGATTTAGATGCTCTGAGCTAATTTTGGTTTAATTATTTGATGAATGATGGAATTGACTCTTTTATTATATTTTATTTACAATAGATTTAGTTGATCATGATAGATAGGTTTCGTATTATCGAGGGCTGCATCTTTTGATAGCATGAAACTTAATCCACCAAATCAAAGCCTTTCTAGATGTTCAGTCACCGATTCAACTAAATGGTACGCTATTTGATGGGTAGCCCGGGGCCCCTTTGTGAGGTTCCGGTTTTTGAATATGCTCGTTTGGTTCGTGGGAAAAGAGGGAAGTATAGTTGATAAGAAATGAAAAGATGACTCAAAATTATTGGAAGATTTCAAAGAAGAAAGATATTCTTAGTAAAAAAATTAAGAAAGAAAGAAAGATTAAAAAATAGCTTTCCTATGGAAATTACCTTCCATATTTAGGGCAGGGGGGGGGGGGGGGGGAGA
>KE504635.1:3548691-3566671 GCA_000441515.1 Elaeis oleifera | reverse complement strand
CACTTTCTTTCGAGCTAAAAATTTTAGTAATTTTATTATTTTCAAAAAAATATTTATAAATTATTGTACTAAAATGAATCATGCTAAAATTGATCAACTTCATAATATTTTCAGCCATCTCACATAACACTATAATTGTGTGGCCTACTGCATTATAGATCAAGTCCAGGGTGTCACCGTTTTTAGCCCAATCCATCACACATATCGGAGAGTAAATATTCGTTGCAATAGTGATATCATGTCAAACTTATAACAAGTCAATGAGAATGCTTGTATTTCATCGATTACCATATTTTTCATCGATTTGTATGATGATATCCTACACTGTTCCATCGATTTTCGATTTTTGATTGATTTGTTACAAATTTAACGTGGTATCACCAGTACAACAAATATTTACTCCATACAAGGGTGCTCGGCAATGGCAGCACACATGCGAATACGGCGTCACAATATTCTCAGCACGTCATAACTCAGGCAAGCTCAACAACCAGCTTGGGACACAATTAAGCATTAATAAGAGAGAGAGCATTTAAATGACTGCCACATTATAAATGGTTATACTAGTCCTTTGAGCTACTCTACAAATGTCCAACTAGCTCTATCTGCATGCCTTAAAAGCCAAGGTGGATTTGTTGTTCAATGCAAAATAGAAAATCTGCTGCTATTAATTATGGTTGCCGAAGTGTAGCTGCCACAACCCTGATGATCAAGTAGGTGGGTGGCTAATATAAACCAAGGTTATCATCAAACAATTAAAGGTATATGTAAGATCATGACCTGAAGACTTCGTGGTCTTTAACTGATTATTTTGCCTAAGAAGTCTATTGTTTAAATGACTAATTTTAGCAATTATAACAGTATATAATGGTTTTGATTCTAAAGTGATGGTACCATGGTTGGCTAATGGAGGAATCGACAAACTTGTTTTAATATTGAGAGTGCAGAACGGCCTTAGTTGATAAAATCTTTTTCTTGAGATAGAGACCTGGGTTTGATCCTGCTGTTTGATATTTGGCCAGATTTCTACCTGTCACAATCTTGTATAGCTTCTTAGATTTGTCAAAGTTTTGCGACGATAAATTGAGAAGCTAATCAAGTCACATATACATTAATTAACATAGCAAGATCTCTTAATACTCTAAAAAATAGCAAGATCTCTTATTGTTTGTCTCAATTATTAATCACATCAATGATGAAAGATCAGTTGGTGGAGTAGGTTCAGAAATTTATTGTATACTAGCTTATACATTGAAATTTAAAAAGTGTCTTTAAGCCAAGTTTGATGTGGCCGGATTTATTTCCAGCTAAATTCAAAGTTATTTTTGAGCTTATTAATCAAATACAAATGCAAGTCAAGTGCATTTTGATTCGAGCTTGATTAACCATATTTTGAACGAAGCTCAAGCTCTCGAGCCACTCCTTCACAATATGAACCTAATCTAGTGACTTGTCAATTGTTAAACTAATTATCTTTTTTTTGGTAAAACTAATTATCTACTTAATGACCTAAAAGAAGACATAAATTGAAAACTAAGTTGTAGTTAAATAGCAAGGAGAACTCTCTTATAATGGATCTGCTATGGCATCAAGAAGATGTTAGGACATAAATTGAAATTAAGTTGTAGATAAAGAGCAAGGATAACTCGCTTATAATGTATTTGCTATTTGCTATTGTGATATCCAGCTCTAAAATCTCTCTTGCACTAATCTTAGGGCATGAAAAGAAAAAAAAGAAATAAAAAAAGAATTTGAAAACTCCAGCTGGGAGTCTTCTTCCACGCGAACACATCGAAGAGAAAATCAAATTTGGACAGGATTCAGCCTCCCTTCTACCCTATAAACTCCCTTTTCCTCTTTTATGAGCCTCCACAGGAAATCATCAAGTTTTCTTCTTGTTTCTCTCGATTCATGTCGGATATTTAGACTCATGCTTGTTGAAAATTGGAGCCGAAGATGCCATCGAAATCTAAGGTAAGCCCCGTCCCTCCTTTCTCTCTTCCTTCCTCTCCTTTCTATGCCATTGTGCATGGCCGCCAGCCATCGAACTCATCGAAAATGCCACCAAAAGTAAAGCTCTATTTTTTTCTATTTTAACTGAGTCTTTTTCCCATCTTTCTGACTACTAGCACCACCACCTACGGTGCCGCATCTCTGGACCATAACCCTTAGCTTCCCTACGATCCTCCATGATGAGATCGAGACCATCGGTGAATGATCAACAACCAAAATCAAGAAAAAAGAAAGAAAGAAAGAAAAAAAAGTGTTTGGATCCCCTATTTTTGGAGCTTAATTCTCATATTTTTTCCACTGACAATCTTTATCGCCAGCCATCCCCTGCCCCATCACCATCGGCTGCCTGCTATCATTGGCTGCTGTCAGTTTTTCGGCCAAGAACCACCTCTCGTGTCCCTCCTCTACTCGGCTAAGAAAAGAAGAAGAAAATAAGAAGAAGAAGAAGAAGAAAAAGAAGAAAAAAAAGAAGAGAAAATGCTTTCTCTCTCTCTTTTGTCTCTTTTCTCTCTCTCCTCCAAGGTTTCTCTCTCTCTCTTCTCTCCTTCTCTCTCTATCTAATCTCTAGAATCTAGTATGAATCTAAGATGATCTTTTCAGAAAGATTCAGACTCGCTTTGATATCTATGCGGATTCTCAGTCCTAGTTCAGCCCTTATCCTATATTTATAAATCTGATCACCGTTAACCTTTACTGAGCATCTTGACATAACTTCTGATGATTTTGATTATAAATTGCTCTTTTAAGAAATACGAAGATTCTCTCTCCACTTTCTCTGTCTATTTTCTCTCTCTTCATCTATTTTCTCTCTCTAAAAATACCTATAGATCCCCTATTGAGTCATGTCTTCTTTTTTAAAGATCTATATTGACTCCGACAAGATGACCTGAAACTGCTTTGATATTTATGCCATATATCAAACTCATGCCAGACCTGTCTATATCTTTGAAACCTACTATTGATGAACTCGGTTGATCGATCTTAATCTTGATCCAATCCATACTCTATGATTTCTTGATCAGAGTTGCTTAAATCAGATGCTCAGCTAAGAGGCCCTAAATTATTCAATATCTGGACAGCCTATCAGACCGACCATCCGATCAACGATCTCTTCATTATTTAATTTATTGAACTCATTGAAAAAAATTGATTATGATTTAATATTTTAAATAGAATTAACTAATTCTTCTAACGAAGTCTGAAGATCTAAGGCGAATGAGGTAAGTGAATCGTACGCTCTTTATTTATTTTAAATTTCATATTTTTATGTATATGTTCTTTTGTTAATAAAATTATATTTTTATAAATAAGGATCAACATATATGATATGAAAATGTATATTTTATTATGACCATTGATTTCATGAATATGTTTTATGAAAATAGCATGTTTATGAAGCATAAATTTTATGATTTTCTACCTATGTATATGTATGTTTTAAGAAAAAATAAAGATTTAAAGGTTTTGAGATAGCTATGAATGAATCTCTATGGGAAGATCTACACTCGAAGCTAACATCCATACGAAACATGACCCCGCCAATAGGTATGAAGTTGGCACACAAAATAAGAACTCTGTCGATTAAGAAACATGACCCTATCACAGGTATAATAGTGACCTTAGCATGAATATCTGTGAGCAATATTTTGAAATATGATACGAATATCTGACAATAATGATTTACGAATCATGTTTATAAAATATTCATGATTTATGCATGCATGATTGATTTATGACTTGTTTTATTATATGCTCTATGAAATACTTAATTTTATAATATCTGTTATTTTTTAAATATTACATTATCATGAAAAATTTATACTTGATCCGATAAGGAAGCGTAGGTTCTACTTACTGAGCTAGTATAGCTCATATCTTTTTTTTTCTTTTCTGTCCAGATGAATAAGATTAGAAATGAAGGATGATTCAGACTTAAGGACCTACGCTAGCGAATCTGAAGATTTTATAGCTGAAGCCTAGTTTGTTGGAGATTATGAACTTGTAGTAATTATTTATGGATTATGAGATAAGAATTTTGTATTTGATTATGGATTTAAATGCTCTGAGCTAATTTTGGTTTAATTATTTGATGAATGATGGAATTGACTCTTTTATTATATTTTATTTACAATGGATTTTAGTTGATCATGATAGATAGGTTTCGTATTATCGAGGGCTGCATCCTTTGATAGCATGACCGTGTTATATCTCAGAGCTGGGACACGACAATTATGACATCTAGAAGATGTTAGAACATGAATTGAAAATTAAGTTGTGGTTCAAGATCAAGGAGAACTCTCTTATAATGGATTTCCTATGGCACCTAGAAGATGTCAGGGCATAAAGTGAAAATTAAGTTGCAGTTAAAAAGCAAGGAGAAACTCTCTTATAATGGATTTAAGCAAGGAGAACTCTGATAATAGATTTGCTATGGCACCTAGAAGATGTTAGGACATAAATTGAAAATTAAGTTGTAGCTAAATAGTAAGGAGGACTCTCTTATAATGGATTTGCTATGGCATCTAGAAGATGTTAGGTAGGAACAAGAGTATGGAAGATGATATTGGAACGAGAATGTCCAGCTAGAACCTTGCTAAATGTTGACCAATAAATAGCTTTCCGTAACGCGTCATTGACAGTTGTTTGTTTATCAAACTGTTATAATATTATTTAAAGCCACGCAACCGACAGGCTAGTGAACGCCTCCGTTCCTGTTTGGAACGGATCATTGGATCGGTTACTGCAAGACTTCAATCCGTTCTCCAAGCGTGTGAAGAGCACGTCTGAACATTATCCTGGGGACCTTTATGTGTAATATTTTATTGTAAACTTTTTTTTTTTGTTCATCACATGCTCCCACCTTGGCAGCAAGATTGCAGAAATTCCTGGGTGGAAGTTATCTTGACAGTTTGTTTGAATATTCCTATAAAATTGAACTTTAAAATTCTATAAAATAAATTTATAAATCTATCTAATTTATATTTTCTAGGAATCTATTCAAATCCAATCCAAATCTTAATTTTTGGATTGGTCGGAAGGCTCAAAACAAGCAGCGTATCTTGGAGGTACCTTGAAAGCACTATGAATCTTATTGACACCGCAGAGTTGGAGTGTATGTTTTATCCCAATTAAAAATGTACACTTATCTTTTATTCTTTTAGTTATTAAAAAAGTAAAGCTAAACATTGAGGTCTGATCTCTAGAGCAAGCACCGGCTCATAATACATTGAACAAATTATATCCCACTCTTGCTTTAATTGATTTTTTTTTCTTTTTCTTTTTTTTTTTTGGTAATGGGGCGTGCGCTTACAATCAATTAGAATTGATTTCATAGGCTATGGATATGCCTAGTATCAAGGCTTTAGATTTCTTATGTAAGACAATATAACTATAGAGTTCATGTGATCTTGTCTTTTCACTCAAGTTCTCTGCATCTATTTAGCACCATCTTTTTCTTCCTTTTGAGATCCAGGACAGGAGAAATCTAGCTGGAATCAAGATGAGGACAAGACTTGAACTCATAATCATGTAACCAATCTTCAAACAATTTGAAGACTGAACTAGCTGCAATGCCTGACCCACAAAAGTATTCAATTGCCCAACAGGTATAGTAAAAGCAGCGTAGGATCAGAGTTAGATCAACTAGATGACAACCTTAGACAGACTTCAATAGATTTGGCATGTTAGATTCGACCTATTTAAATTGTATTAGGCCAAATGTTCTAATACTTTGTAAAATTAGATTAGGTTTAAGCTACAATTAGTCAAATTCTTCATTTACATTACTATTATGATCTGAACAAGCCAAATTAACACATGTTAAAAAAAAAAAAAAAAAAAAAATCAATTCACCTCAACCTTTTCTTTTCTTTCTTTTTTTTCTCTCTCTCTTGAAACAAACAGTCTGAGCTTTTCTTTAGGTAAACAATCAGTCCAAGCTTTTTCAACAAGCTAAAATCCCATTAGAGTATGGCTTCGTCAGGTGGCAATGTTTTATGAAATTTTTAGTTAGATCATGAGGTTCATTTAACTTTACTTATATGATGTTTGAAGCAGTGCATCGGGTATGTCCTAAAACCTATTTAGCATAATCAGCATAGCATTTTGAGATATTGTATGAGTACGTACATAGATGGTTGTGTCGTGCATTGGCTTATGAGTTGCAGAAGAGTCAGCAAGTGTTGTTTAAGGTAGAATGAGCAAAAGATGGTTGTGTATTCCTGGAAGAGAACTGAATTATTGTAAGCAAGCTGAACATGAGCTGAGCTCGAGCTAGCTTGTTTAATTCGAGCCAAATTCGAGCTCTTCACCCTTGTAAGAGGTCTACTGAGAGTTTAAGATATTTTTATGCTTTCATTTATGTAGTTTTGAGCAATAGTCTGAATTATATTCTAATTTTGTAGTTGACATTCATCATATTCTTCATAAATTATATTAATTTATACGAATAATTATAAAAAATATTTATATAAATAATAATAATTAATATAATGAGTCATTTATACATAGATTTTTTGAGCTAGCTTGTAAATAGCTTGCTAGCCCTAATTCGCAACCATTGTCAGGTTGAGCATCATATTTATATGAGTACTATTATATACATTATCCAATAATGGATCGAAGTGACCATTTTCTCCTTAGTGCTACTCTTCCTAATATAAATATGAGGCTTAGGACATTGAATTGTGCCTTTGATGGTGCATGAGTGATAAAAAAACCTACAGATCTTAAGCGAGAGACCTCTAAATCGCTATCCATTAAAAGAGAAATAAAGGGAAGGAAGAAGGTAAGAAGAAAGAGATGCGGTGGAGATTTTCAAGTAATTCTTAAAGAGTTTGCGAAGCAACAGTACTTTGCATGGTGCATAAAGAAGTCTTCATCCATCTTCCTACATTCTCATATCTTTTTTGAAGGTATCAATCTGTGAATTTCTTGCTCATTTATCACCACGTCATGACGTTGGACTATATTAATGTCCATCACATAGCCTAGCTTAATTTAAGAGTGATGTTTCTTGATTATTACAAAACAATAAAATTAAAAAAAAATAAAGGCTCTTTTACACGCTTACCTAAATAATACATACTATAAAATCAAGCAAAACTCATGTCTAATATTGTTATTGCATATCCAATAATTCTCTATTTTATAATATAGATACGAAGCTTCTCTATCATCATGTCCACCTAAAGGCCATTTTCTTGATAATTGAGGTTTTATCATGAATTATTTATCCATTTGCTCATGAATCCAGCTCATCATCATACGTACCAACTCAGACGTTCATAATATGAACAAACTAAATTTGATTATCACCCAAGTTCATTGCAACTTGGTTCATATTCTCCTTGCTAACCTAACTAATTGCGAGGCTTGACCTTGAACTCCAACGAGCTAAGTAGGCTAATTAGTAATCCGGCTTGTCCGCTTCCAGGACCAGATCATATGGCAAACAATTTTGGCCGTAACCCATGCTTCTTTTCAAAAGAAGAGATAGCAATGCACATTGTTTAAATGTACTATATGTTTAAAATATTTATAAAACCCATACTAGTTTCTTAGAAATATTTTTTTGAATAAAAAAAAAGAGAACTCTCTGCAGCATTCAATTATGTGACTCAAATAGTCAAAATATTGCCCTTCGTAATGTAGTTTACACCCATTATTCATCTAAACTACACAATTCATATCACATGCAAAGTCTTCAGTGTGAGTCAGCTAGGAGTTACTTGGATTCCAGCAATCTGTTCTTCTAACAAAATCTAATGAAGCCAATCTATTTGGACATATTAATATTATAATAAAATGATATTAGTATAGATAAATCTTAATTATAATATTTTTTTTTTTGATACAATCACATCAATCAGTACAGATACAATCTAAAAATTAAGATACAAAATATCATATAAGATTTTTGAGCAATCATCATCTTGATATCAAATCTAATCTTCGATACGACTAACAACAAAAAAATAATTAATTTATAATATTATCTATCTTTTAAAATATATCGAACAGTCGTCACAGTAAAATAATTAAAATTTTAAATACCACGAAGCAGCGAATGAATTCAGGAAAACTTTGCCTTATTTCGAATTTAATCAAGGGCTGTGACTTGGTCGTCTTCAAGGGAGGTTCTCTCCGTCCGCAGAGCCACAGTTTTTGTCGCGTATAAATGATTCTCGTCCAAATGGTACGGAGTTTTACTGTGGGGACAGTTACAATACACTTCAACGATTGACTCAACGAGGTTATTGTAGAACCTTCACACGAATAAATGGGCAAGAAGACAAGTGTCAACAGTAACCTCCCCTGCGGTGACACCTACAAGATCTTAAAGTCTTCAATGGAAACAACAAACTCCAAATTAAATAACACGAACCACCCCTGGTAAAAGAGGCCCGGCAGGTGACGGCATCCCTCCCCTGTATCGCCAGCAAAAATCCCCCTTAATATAACTAACACCCCCCCGCATGGCTGACATTTAATCCACTTGCCCCTTATAATTCGATCACCTACCAATCCTAAAGTACCAAACATCACCATTCCCCACCCCTCTCTAGATGCCACGTACCCGGACGCTCCCATGGGCCCACAACAATTAAATATCGACTCCTACCGCGTGGCGGGTGGGCGAAGGAACCCAAGGTGTCCTTCGGCCGAACGTTTCCTCCCACCGGCCTCCTGCCCTCTGTTTACTTTTCTTTCTCACTCTTTTCCCATCGTTGGTCTCTCTCTCTCTCGCTAGCTATTGGGAGGAGTAGGGAGAGCTTGGAGAGCGTTGCGGCTGGTTTCTCTCCCCAGAAATCTCGGCAAGGCCTCTAAATTCCAATGGACAAAGAGGGAGAGAGGCAAAGATCGGGAGAGAATATAGTGGAGGATTCGAGGTAAAGAGGAGATGGTAGATTAATAGAGAGGACAGAGTCATCGTAGATGGTTCCTTTGGTTTGACTTGTGCGTGGCGGCTGCTCTACCTCCTGCTTCCATTTTCTTTCTCTTTTATTTTTTTTTTTCGCTCTGGCTGGCTTTGTTCATGGGTGGCGACTCCTTCCTTCCATGATCTACGACTGGGTCTTCACCGACCCCGTTCCATTCTCGGTTCTTCTCCTCTCTTTCCTCCTCATTTCCTCCTTTCCTGCTTCCCCTGTTCTTCGCCACAGCGGCCTTGGCCCCACGAATCCGATCCTATCGAGATAGTTCGATTCATTCCTCCTCCTCGGTTAAATTTCCTGCATCGAAATCCTCTCTTTGGTTTATCGAATTGAACGTTCGTATTATCGTATACGTTTTCTGGATTAAAATTGCATCTTTTTATGATTCTCGCTGTCCCAAAACTGCCGCCTTTCTCGGGGAATATCCATAAAATTGTACTTTTGTGATCCCAGCGCGTTAGCGTATCCCGATTTGTTATTCCTTCGAAACCTGAATCCAATCTCTCTTGATTAAGGTGTGGGTTTTGATTCTTCTGATTTGGTCTGCCCATGGGTTGCACGAGCTCGAAGCAGGCCCGCCGGGACATGAGGCGGAGCCGGTCGCCGTACGCCCGGAGCTACTCTGTCCCGCTCCACCAGGCCGCCGGCGCCGGCTGCCGAAGGAATGGCGAGGGCTACCACGTGGTCACCCTCGCATCGTCCACACTTGGCTCCCTCAAGCTCGACCGTGGCCCGAGCCCCAACGACCTCCCCGGCTCCGACGAGGAGATGATGAAGAGCTCCCACGACTGCGGTCGCGACCGCCTCGCCGACGATCTCGGCAAGGCCAAGGCCTGGTCGGAGATGATCGAGCGCCGGATCCCGAAGACCCCCACCGAGACCCCGCCAACGAGCCGGAGACCATCAACGCCTGGGAGCTCATGGAGGGCCTCGAGGACACCAGCCCCTCCGCCCACCTTCGCCACCGCCGGCGTCGACCGCTCCTTCTCGTTCCACACCACCCGCGACGCCTTCCCGGCGCCAGAGTCCCTCCCAACATCCAATTTGGCCAATGGATCCTCCTCCCTGAAGCCCGGCTGGATGCAGCTAGGCCCCGGCGATTCCATCATCTCCGACTTCGATCCCGAGATCCTCGCCACCTTCCGGAATGCCCTCGAGGAGTTCTCCCCGCCGCACCCGGCCTTCGGCCGGCCTCCTGAGCCGCCAGAGAAGGTGACAGAGTGCAGGCATTCCAGCGAAATCCCGAAATCCCAAGGAATTGTCCGAGCTCGGATCAATGCATTCCAAGAGAGAATCGATGCGAGGAGGGCTACTTTCAATTCCAACGCCGCAAAGGTGGCGCCTTTGGATAAATGCCCTCCGGGCGGCAAGGGAAGGTGGTGTTCTACTTCACAAGCCTCCGAGGAATTCGAAAGACTTACGAGGATTGTTGGGCAGTGAGGGTAATACTACAAGGCTGCGGTGTTCGCATCGACGAGAGGGACGTATCGATGCATGGGGGGTTCAAGGAGGAGCTCAAGGAGATACTCGGGGCCGGGCATGGCGGTGGAAGACTGCCAAGAGTCTTTGCAGATGGCAAGTACTTGGGAGGGCTGAGGAGGTGCGCCAAATGCACGAGGCTGGAGAATTGGGCACAGCTTTGGAGGGATGTGAGATGGCGGTGGTGGGGAAAGGCGGCGGCGTCGTGGAGGCATGCGAGGGTGTGGCGGTGTGAGGTTCGTGCCATGCGAGACTTGCTCGGGAGCTGCAAGGTGTATGTGGAGGAGGAGGACGAGGAAGAGGAGGAGGAAAGGGGCTTCCGGCGATGCCCGAGTGCAACGAGAATGGGCTCGTCCGGTGCCCGCTGTGCTGTTGAGGATTGGTAGGCTTATTCTGTAGGGTTTTAGCGAGGTGTTTGATGGATTGTTGTAGTGTGTATAGAGAGGAGGTGAAGAAGTCCGGACCAAGATACAGTTCAAAGTTTTGAAAGGTTCTCAGGAATGTCTTTATGGCTTTATTTTTTCTTTTCTTTTCTTTTGAGTGGAGAAGACAGAGAATTGAGGTGCATTGATATGTAATAAAAAAGAAAAATAGAAGCAATACGACCTGGATTTTGGTTACTTCTTGTTCTTGTGTCTACTTCTTAATATTTCTCTTGAAAACTTTTCTTGTATTTGCTTCTTAGTATTTCTCTTGGAAACTTGGTTTTATATATTCTTCATCATTCATTTTTGTCATATTTCTGTTGGTTCTTGGTGCTCTATTTTTTCTTATTTATCATTCGTTTGCTCTAATCTCTTTCTCAGTAGAATACACAGGGAATTATATTGCATATCTATAACTAAATAGATTGAAACAGTACAACTTGGATTTTTTTTTTTTTTTTTAATGTGGCCTTGGCCTTAGCACCTCCTGTCGATGAGCACGGATGAGGTTTTGTTCTATTTTATGCCTGGTGAGTTTTGTTTTCTGATTTCAGCCTGCTCTCGGTATGAGAAGGGGCCCTGCATCCTGTTCAAGCCATCCTTTGTCGATCCCGGCCCCTCTGATGGAGAACTTTAGCCGAGCAATTGTTCAAGCCATCCTTTCTCTCGCCAAGTCTCCTGTTTGTTTTGGCCTCATCCCTCTTTCGAAGCTACTCTCTTTATTGGTGCTCATTTTGACTGCAGCTACTTATTTTTTTTTTTTTGCGCAGGCACATGGTCCAAAAGGGGTTGGCTTTTGGTGAGGTTGTTTTATGTTTTTGCTCTATTACACATCTGTTCTTACGTTGTTTTGGAGAAAACTGAAATCTAGAGAGCTGGCTCTTCTTTTGGTTCTGTCACTAATGGATAATTCCTTCATCTCCTTTTCCTCAAAGAAAAGAGTTATCAGAAATCATTTTTTGTTCTTTTTGTTTTATATTTTTTCTTTCATTCTGCATTAAAATTCAGGTGACTAATGGTAATTCCTTCATCTCCTTTTCCTCAAAGAAAAGAGTTATCAGAAATCATTTTTGTTCTTTTGTTTTTATATGTTTGTGTTGATATGTTCTCATTCTTTCCGGCACAGAGTACAAACTGTTTGGGGTTGAATTAGAGAAAGAGATAGAAGCCAATTTATTTTGGCGTTTAATGAAAGATGTCCAATCTGAATGGGAGTACAAACTCTTTGGAGTTGAATTAGAGAAAGAGACGGAAGCCAATTTATTTTGGAGTTTTATGAAAGATGTCCAATCTGAATGGAACTGAGAAAAATGCATAATGGTAGGAAACTCAGTAATGTAATTAACTTATTTTTAAGATAATTAGAAAGAATAATTTAAAACATATAAAAATGACAAACAGAACCAAACAAAAAAAAGAAAATGCTTTAATTTCAAAACTATTATTTTTATAGATGAGACATATGTTGGGGAGATCTTTGGCTCTCTCTACCACCCTAAATTCAAAAATTTGTCTCTTGGATGCATGCTGATGATATATGGTTGTTCAAAAATTATTAGATTTTAATGCTCCTTTTTTGACGGAAAAAATGTGTTAAGAATACTTTCTGGTAACTATTTCCAAGATAAATCTCAAGGAATGTCGGGGCCAAGCACATCATGCGTGCAATCTAATGATTAGGCCTCTGTCTATGCTTTCCTTACAAAGTTCATCTCCATGCCTGTTGTGTTCGCCATTGGTGGTGACCTAGACCCATTCCAAAACACAAAATCTGTTCTATTCTTCTCGCAAAAAATTATTGGTCTCTTTCCTTTCTTCTAACTTAAAAAAAAAAAAAAAAGTTACTAATGAAACATGATTAGGCCTCTGTCTATGCTTTCCTTAAAAGTTCAGGGAAAAAAAAAATTAAAGAAGAGGAATAAGAGGATTAGTCCTGTTTCAATCCTTGGAATGATTCAGGTCTTGGTAGCAATATAATTCTTCCCCTCTTAAACTAGTACAACAAACTCAACCTTTATTTGATCGGTGCTTGGGGAACCACCTAATCAGGACAATGCAACTTGAACCATGAAGTCTGAACTATAGTCCAGTTGCTTCTGCTGCACGTAGCTGGAACGAAAACGACGTCTAATTTTAGAAAATAATTCAGCCTTTAGATTTTAACAGATAAAATAAAAAGTAAGAAAGTTCTTCAAATATGATAGCATGGACCGGACATTGTCTAGATTTATCCCCCAATGACCCGGTTCCTTGGGACTGATATACCAAACATTTTACTTCACGGTGGCCATGTTTTTATAAGCTTTGCTGGGGTACGGTTCACAGGATGTTGCTTAGATCAATAAAAAAAGAGTGAGGATGCATTTGGTTCAGAATCAAAATCAAAATGAATTGAAATGAAAATTGTAAGTCATACTCTCTTTTGTATTTGATTCATGACTAGAATTAAAATGAGATTTAAATACTAGGATAGTAACCACTGCCAGTTACACACAGAATCAGCATCATCCCACGTATTATCCCTTAAAAATGGGTGCACCGAGACTGTTGTCAAACTGTAGATACTAGTGGAACAGTCCCAGGTGGCAACGAAACCAATTCTCTGACATTGTTCTCATAGGCCATGTACATGATGTACAAGCATGAACAAAGTTATCTGAAACTCGTGGTCAAGAACCCGATACTTGTTTACAAGCTTCACTTTATCAATGGTGATATCGGAGCACAAGAACCGAGCCTGTTCATCTGAAATATTTCTAGTCAGATTTATGTGAGATTACTGACTTGATCAATAGCTTCTAATCAGCATATGTCGAGCCCTCTTGATCATGAAGTCGAAAAATCCTGCCTTAGCTTGCCATTTTTCTGTTTTGCTACAGAAAGTAATTCATATTTCCCAAATTCAGAAGCGTTTCTCTTAATCTTGTCCGTGGTTGCTATTTCCTGAAGAGTTCATGGCCGCTATTTGCTTCTCCCCACCCAGACAGATCAGTGCATGGAAGGAGACAATGCTGGAAAGAACTCCTTGAAAACTTTGGTAGTATCAACAAGCTAACAAAGCTGCCCACAAAGGCAAAGACAGCAGCAAGAGCAAATGCAGAAAGGTCACCCTTTTCAAATGGAGCATCCCATGGACCAGCACGGGGTGATATATATAACAACCTGTAAACAAGAGGGACAGGTAAAAGTATATCATGCTAGAATAAACCAGAGATTATTGTCCAAAATCCATGAGCATTAGCAGATGTTGCAAACATGATACACTCATCGACCAAGAGGAAAATATCAATGAGATAGATTTCTATTGGAAGGATCCAAATGATTATGTATGATTGCCAAAACAGCTACCCAGGTAGGAGCCATCACGAGAAGCACTGAAGGCATTCCTTGAGGCAAATTATTAAAGTTCTTCAAGATTTCACAGAATACTGACATTTGTCCATTTGATGACTCCCCTGGGTTAGTCTTTTTTGATCCAGGAACTTCCTCAACACAAATTTGACTTATCATCATAGTAACGAGAATGAAGATCTGCCCCGACATGATTTTTTTTTGGAAGTATGGCCAAAAGGATATGCCAACAAGGCTTATCTCAGATGATTGGCACCCCTCTCCACATTGGAGAAGTCAGAGGTCCACGTTGTAGCATGCCCACTGTATTCTTACACACAGAGACAGAGACAGAGACACAGAGAGAGAGAGAGAGAGGTAGTGTGATGTGATGCAGCAAGAAGAACAAAAAGAAGATTTTTTGGTAAAGCAGAGGAAGCCACAACTTTATTAGAGCACAGATAAACAACCGTTTACAAGATACAACTGATACAAGTAACTAACATCGGTAGGACAAATCCATATAGATACAAACACCAGCTTCATAACATGGAGCAAGAAGAAAGCAACCCAAAATGATAATAAAAGGATAGAACTGCAGCTACAATACAATAAGAGTGCAATGCCGTAGTAGATGAATCCTGCAGCAATAGAAGAAGCACAGCCATATGGAACAGTATAAGCAGAAGCAGCAGATTAAATATAGAAACCCAAAAAGAATTAGAACTACTAGGGAAGCATGAATAAAACATGTAAGATATGATGCAGCAAGAGTATGGGTCATGACTATGACTTGCAAACAAATTCAAGCAATAAGACTCATGGAACCAATCTCAAAAATAGGTCAGGTCGAGTTCAGATTTGAATCTTTGACCTATTTAATAAACAGATCGAATTCAAGTTGATAAATATTTAACCAAATCCACATCCAATCCAAACCATATCCAACCCTACTCAACCCAATTGCTACCCCTATTTCTATATGTTAGATTTTCAGAACACTGGGAATCCATGAATAATTTATTGTGCAATTTATCAGATTTTGCTTCATTATTTGGCGAAACTGATTTTGAACATTAGCTATTTGTTTTGTTTATTTCCTCAGCAGTACATGGCATATCAAGATGTCAATTATGATAACAGAAAGACAGGGTTCCGAAGTTTCCAACTAAAACTTGAGTTCTCACTAAATGTTAAATTTAGTTGTGAACTCCTGAGTAGGTATGTTAACTTTCAAAAGTACATATATGTATTAAACTTATATATATGTATATATTTTAACTAACGAAGGATTTTTACATTTTATGGTCATTTACTTCATGAGTATATGATGTTTCATTATCAACCTGGAGAAACTTCCAAATTCGGAAGCTAACTAGCCCCCATAATCAGATATTAACAACAAATAAACCAAAATCTAAAAATCAACAAGAGTTATTGCTTCAATTATTAGATCTACAAATTTACTCGAGTCATCCAAGCACAAGCACTACCTATAGTCATGCACCATACAATCCATTTTTACCATATTATTTACAATCCCAAAATCCTTATTAGATATCTAACCTCACATGGATTTCACATTCCGAGAATTCTTGTTTCACTTTTTGTTGCCGTAGGTGGCCAAATCTGCTACAGCTTTTGCAGCTTTTGTGAGAGCATCAGAAACCAATAGAGCTCCAGCAGAGAAGTAGCTACTGCTGACAATAGCATTTGCAACACTCGCAGCTGTTCTCCCGGTCACAGACACAACTGTTTTGGTGGTCTCTGATACATGATACGTCTCATCCACTGATCTAACACGATCAACACCAGCATTAATCCTATCCGTCAGTCCAATTCTCTTGCTCAGTTCAGCAACCTTGGCTGCAGCAGTGGCTGAGACTTGATATGATTCATCCAAAGCTTTGGCTTTGATTAAGGCATCCTTGCTTAGTGTATATCCCTTAGCCAGCATGGTTTTGACCACATCTTGCGCCACTGTCATGGCTTCCGTTGGAGTTGTGGTGAAATGGCTTGCGTTTGTAGTCTGTTCAGGTTGGTAGCAGAGAATGCCAGAAATTGTTATAGTAATTTGATAAATGTGAAATGAAATCAACTTCCTTGATGAGTGAATTGACAAGAGAAGCCTTGCTATTTCATCCAGTAATATAATGTAAGAATGCAAGATAAAATCTGTCCAAATAAGATTATGGACAAAACCTCAAGATGTGATTTTAAGCTGCAAAAATTATTCACGCCTAAAGCCAAAGCATCTCTGTTATATGACTATCACTACCAAAAATATCTAACAATTATGCAAAAGAACAATACATGGTACAGCGAGAGAAACTACAGCAGAATGCACAAGATTTTGACATGGTTCAATCTAAACCGGACAACATTCACCATCTGATTTAAAAGAAGAGCCAGAAACAACCAAACGATTATTACTCTTTTGGAAGTGGATATTACTGTTTTGTTGTTAAAAGATTTTTTTTTTTTTGTAGAAAATTCTTTCTTAAAGAATATAAAAGGTGCATTAGTTTGAGCAAAAAGGATCGTTGACGTGAACAAAAGATTCACATCTAAGAAAAACTAATCAACATGTCCTGAAAAAACCAATTGACCAACCCTTTAGTATTTAAATTTTCAGATAAAACACTACTTAAGTGGTCATATTTAAGTATTAGACAAAATTATTTATCTGTTTCCAAGTTTTCAATCAATTGGTCAAAAACTGATAATCTTGTTTTTATCTGAATTTCATTTGAATCTTTTTGAGAGATTTAATTCAAACTGTCAGTGATTTTCTATTCTAGACGATCTAGGGTTGCTATTCAAAATTGGGATCCAGATAAATCATATATGTGCCTATATGGAAAGGCAGATCAAAATGGGTGTTAACTCTCTTATATGCATTGTTGCTTCTGGAGCTTATAGTTTGATTTGTGAACATAAACCATTCCAGGCCTTTGTTTTCTATAGCTTAACTGAAGAAAATGACAATAAACAGCCACCACAAGAAACAATAATAATTGACAACTTCATTATATCAGTCACATTGAGGAAACCCTACTTATTTATTTCCTCAACTATCTCGTAATATGGATGGAGGAGTCTATTAACCATCTCTTCTTTGGCTCTTCAGTTAGTAGTCAAGCATAGGAACTACTGGTAGATAAGCTGGGTATTCAGAATATGCCTAATGACAATTTAGCTTCTGGTCTGATTGGAGGTTAGGATAGTTCACGCTGAATGCTGTAGTGTGCTGTCACATTTGGAATCATAAAAAATGAAGACTTTTTGATAGTGATTTGAGACCTATTTTGCATGTCATTAAAGATGCTGTTTTTGTGGGTAAATATCATGGAAAAGTTGATCAACTTTCCCATTAACCAACTTACCAATGTTCTCACGTTTTTCAAAATGGATAAGTTATTTTTCTATGGATAGTATTTACCCATGAAATGGGAAAAAATCTGACCCACCTAGGGGGTGACTAAATCATTTTTCCATCAACCGAAAAAGTAATCATTTTAATTCATTCCTAATATACCCTTAACCTTATAATATAATATAATATAATATTTATATAATATATTATAAAAATATAATATCATAATAATATAATAATATATATAATATAATATCATATCATATATTATAATATACTATAATATAATTATAATAATATAATAATATATAACAATCTAGTAATATAATAATGATATATATTGATATTTTATAATATATTATACTATATTATTATATATAATAATATTAGATAATATATATTATATTATATTAATATAAGAT
>KE504635.1:3514738-3530447 GCA_000441515.1 Elaeis oleifera | reverse complement strand
ATATATATATATATATATATATGCAGGCCAAAGAGAACAGCAACTTCAAATAATTAAAAAGAGTCAACAGTAGCTGCCAGGAAGCACATGTGCCACAGTGTTCTATGGCAGTATGATCGTCCAATGTGTTGATGCTTTCTTTATTATTCTCCACTTAACACCTTTGTTTCTACTAGATTGAATACAAGTATATTAAGCAAGTAATCTCAACAAAATGATATATATGCCCATTACCAACCAATTTACAATGCCTCTAACCAGATTAGTATGCTGAATTATATCTCATTGGAGTGAAAACATGATCGAAATTGCCTCACCAAAGAATATGACCCACCTCTCAGGTCTTTATGAAAATTCCAAACCAATAGGCTTGCCAAATAAGCAAATTAGGTGTTCCTAATTATTTCGGCCAGAAATTTTCCAGCAAAGAAGGAGTCTCAATGATCACTAAAAATAGAAAATAGAAAACTACCTGTGCAAAGTTGGCGAGGACAAGAAGAGGGAAGGTGGCAAGAATAAGAAGAGCAACCCGCCATTCAACAATGAAGCCAACTATGAAGGATGTCAGGAGAGAAGTCATGTTCTGCAGGATCACCGAGATCCTCTCAGCAATGGCAGACTTCACATCAGCTGCATCTGTAGCCAAACGAGCAGCTACAAGGCTGGAATTGTTCTCCTCTTCATCAAACCAACCACTTCATTCCTTAACATCGCTGCATAAATCATGTAGTACTTCGATCATGTTTACTTTGATAATCAACTCAACAGAAGAGAAGATAGATAATCCAGTCATACCAGTAAGCATCATTCTCCTCACCCTGGTGGTGAGATTCTCCCCATGATGCTGAAGAAGTAATGCTGAACCAGATATGCAACAACAGCATAAAGCCCTGTACCAATGTATATGAACACATACTCTCTTGTCTTCCTCTCCATTGCATTTGGGTCCCTATAGTAAAATACTTCAATCATATTGCTCATCACAATTGCAAATGTTGGGCCTATGAACCCAGAGAGGACAGATCCAATGGCACCCAAGATACCGCAATGCCACTCCGGTGCATTTAGCTTGAGAAGCTTAAAAAGTAACCACGTGGTGCTGGATACTTGCGATCATTATCTGCATTAGAAACCATCTCTATACGACCATCTGCACCAGTGCTGTACCGATAGCTCAAGTTCCTCGAACTTCCAGACTGCAGGCTTAGAGATTTAGTGGAAAGTGAATGGCTCAGGCGTGAAGATTGGGACCTGTGAGTGGACGGGGAACCAAAGTCCCTGTTCTTGCCATCTCCTGAAACCGTATAAGAGATGCATAGGCTCCGGAGCTGCCTTTTGCAAGAAGCTCTTCATGCGTCCCAGTCTCAACAATTTGACCTTGCTGCATCACAGCTATCATATCAACGTTTCTTATGGTAGAGAGCCGATGTGCAACAACTACAGTCGTTCTCCCAACCATGAGGCGGTCTAGGGCTTCCTGAACAATGCTCTCAGAACCTGCATCCAGGGCACTGGTGGCTTCATCAAGGAGAAGGATCTTGGGGTTCTTTAGCATGGCACGAGCAATAGCAATCCGTTGTTTTTGGCCACCAGATAGCTGGACTCCTCGTTCTCCTGCCTGGATTTGATATAAATTTGTTTGTAAGAAGGGAAAGAGGATGAATTATTTCTCTTCAAAGACAGCACTAGAAATTTAACAATTAGCCATCTAAAATCTCTAGGAAATAACTGCAAATTCTTAGATTGCTAAGAAGAACACTGTTTGAAAATAATTTCAACATATAGTTTTAATTCCAACTCACTGTTGCTTTATCCTCTATAGAAAATTGAATCTCCTAATGGCTTCTGCCAAGAAATTACTCATAAATCTTATAAAATTTAACGTGCAACTGCAAACACCTTTTATCAAAGTAGGACATCACCTTTTCGTTGCAGCTGTTGTTAAGGTTCCCTGTGGTCCATTTGTCAGATGGATATGAACTTTGCAGCAATGGCAAGTGAATATAACACAATATTAACAGGAATCATCTTGCAATCTGAACTTGGGTTCAAGACCAATTTCAATTATTACAAAACATTATAATAGGATTAAGTTCCACGCACAAAGAGAATTATTTGAGAAGCAAAACCCATATGAACCACATGATTAGGAACTGCCTAATATGTTTCACACAAAAGGAGTTTAAGCAAAGAGCAAGTCAGTGAAGTGCAGAATACATGGACTTTAGTTTCAGAAGGTGGTTTTAGAGATATATTAGAATGGCATAGGATTCTTACTTACAGTTACTATACTAAGTAGCTAACCTTGATGCAGAGCACAAACTTACCTGGGTGTTGTAACCATTCGGAAGCAGAGAAATGAAATTATGAGCATTAGCAGCTGATGCAGCAGCTTCGACCTCAGCTATTGTGGCATCAGGCTTTCCATACAGTATGTTCTCAAGTATGGTTGTTGCAAAAAGTGCTGGCTCTTGGCTCACCAACCCAATTTGCTCTCTCAGCCATTTCAGTTGTAATGTCTTTGTATCCACATTATCTAGCAGAATCTGCCCTGCAACAGCAATGGCAAAGGAAGAGTTACTCGAAGGCAGGTTAACATAAATGATGGAATCCATATAGCTTTCTTAGTAATAACAAGCTTAAAGTCTGAATTACCCTGGTTAGGATCATAAAACCTTTCAATCAGAACCACAACAGTACTCTTCCTGAACCACTACCTCCAACAACTGCAGCAGTCTTCCCTGCGGAAAGAAAAGGGAGAAATCTCGGAAGATAATGACATCAGGTCTTGATGGGTAGCTAAAGTAACATCTTGAACTCTAAGTTCCTTGGACCTCAGGCAAACACTTCCATCAGACGGATCTTGAATAATAGAGGGTTTTTGCTGGATGATCTCCATCAGCTTGTATCCAGCAGCCTTCCCTTGCTAAAGGCTCCAAGATTTGAGAATGCTTGGCCTAGACTCCTGCATAGATGCATACACAAAACTAAGAACAAAATGATTGATATGCATTAGCTTTGTATGATGACAAAATTCATACCAGCAAATCTCTGATAGTGGTACTTGCCAGTAATGCTCAATAAATGCATCAGGCAAATGATAAATCATATAACTAATAAATAACCAAACCACTGACCATGAAATCCTGTTCAGTGCAGTTGTTTGCTAAATTTCTGCCTCTTTTGCACATATCATAGACTAGTAATTAAAGTAGGTACATATTTTGAATAATCCTTAAGTTAGGACCCGCAGGATATCTCTAGCTTATAATTAAATCTTGAAAATCTTGCCAACTGAATACCATTAAATTAGCAGTAAACGTTGAACAGACAAAGAACTACAATTCTCTTCCTTCAATGCTGACATTATGAAATAAGTTCCAAATTGAGGGTAACCAAAAAGTTGACAATTAAAGTGCAACTCACATCCACCAACAATGGCAGAAAATATGGCTGTAAAAGCTTTTCCACCATCAGTTTGTCCATTTCTGACGAAGACACCAGCATACCAGAACACTAAGGCCCATGACATGCATGCAATACCATATGTACACCCAATCCCCAGACCTTTTGCCATCCCTGCTCTGTAGCCAAGCTTCAGTGTACTCTGAATTGCTTCTGAGTAGGAGCTGAGGGCTTTGCTCTCTCCAACAAATGAATATACAGTTCGCACTTGTGCAATTGCCTAAGCAAAGAAGTCAGAAGTAGAAGGATTCATCAAACATCTATGTGAGAATCCAGAATTCAGATGCCAACTAAAAACACTAGGAACTTACACAGGGAAAGCACACCCGATAACAACAATATGCATGACAATCACAAAAAACATGAACGTAGCATCTAATCATATAAATCACAAAATGATGATAACTATCCAAAAGTAGGTGCTAGGCTGTTAGCTAATTAGATTTCTAGACTAGTACCATTTCTGGGTGCATAAATTGTAATGCAACATGCAATGATTCCCCAGGCCTGGCAAACGATTTACAGAGGTGAGTCATGTACATTAAGTGAACAAAGGAGCATAGCTTGACATACAATTTACTCAGCATTATTATATGCTGTTCCTCAACCAAACTATACCATTTAAAGAGTTTAGTTATTGGATCCTGCAATTTCTGAACTACTCCAATGTCGCACTACGACACAACAATTTAGCCAGCTGCAAAGCCTTGTGCAAGAATATGTTAAGCATACAACATCTTATTTTTGCTTATTTTGCTGGTTACAGTATCCAATGTAATATTCAAAAGCCACCATGAACAAGTTACATATCTATCTCACTGATAGCTAACAACTGAAACGAACTGCCCTTTCATATAAAAGAAAGCTACCAACTGGACGACTGATACCACATGCCATGTGCAGCAACTACATGCTAACAAGTAGACAAGTGCAAACCAACCATTAAACCCCAGGGTGATCCACTATCCAACACATAAACCAGCCAAAATACACCAAACCCATCACCCGCTACAGTGGGCCCGCAATCTAGATGCATGGACTGCAGGTGACCATACGTAGAATTTTACCACAGGCACACTCTAATTCAAACAGGGAGAAGGGACCATTACCTGGCAGAACAAATGGCTGAATCCAAAAAAGGAAAAAAAAAACTTAGAAACTGAAATTGTAGTGATTCACGACAATTAAAGCATCAATGGAGTTGGGGATGAAGATGGTCAAACAAGATATGAATAATTCTGAAGCCAACTACAGTACCAATAAGAGAAGGAACTAAGAAACAATCGCTATCAAGTGTTGACGCCATCAAGAAAAGGCCTTCCAACAACTGAAACACACGTCCACATCCCCGGGATCACTCTAGCTTATAAGCCCCATGAAATACTTCCCAATTTTAAAGCATGGTAAAAGTTAGTTAGCTTTCGTGCATATCTCAACCGCCCAGTGATGGTTAGTTCGTTACCTGCTCTGCGAGGATGCCGGCATTGGCGTAGGATTCCCGGCTCTTGGAGGTGAGGCCAGTGAGCGTATAGGCGTAGAGGCCGCCGGCGAAGGCGATACCGGGGATCACCGCCACGCTGAGGAGCGCTAATCTCCAGGCGGACATGAAGCCGACCACCAGGCCAGCCAAAAAGGTGGAGAGGTAGTGTATAAAGTTACCAACCTGCTCGTCATCAGCATCGAAGGCGCACTTTAGCTGATAAGTACGAGAGTGTGCTAGCGTGAGCCCAAGCAGGTGAGTGGAGTCGTGGAGGTGAGGTTACCTTCTCGCTGATGGCGTCCTGGACCAAGAGGGTGTCGGTGGAGACGCTGAATACGATGTCCCCGTCCGGGCGTCGGTGTCGAAGAACCCGACGTCTTGTTTTAGAACTGCTTCCAGGTACCGCCGGCGAAGCGCACCCGCCTGCCGCTCTCCCGTGTACATCCAGCACGCGATTTCTGCCCATTGCAGAAACTAGAAGACGGTAAGCCCACCGAAAAAGACCGCATCCCACGCTCGGAAGCCTAAAGCCTATAGGCAGCCGACAGATGGCACACAGGCTTGTGGATGGTGACGGCTAGACAAGTCTACCGGCGGTGAAGGCACGAGAGAACAAAAGGATTATTTCGGAGAAAAAAGTACGCGACGTTCCACGAGGGAAGGTGACAGCAAACGGAAGGGAGAGACAGAGACGGGTGGATGCCATCATCCGGACGCATACATACAAATTTCTATGCGGACGCGGAGAAACTTTAGCATTCTTTCCGTTGACAAACGGGGAAGCTGCGCGCGGGCGCGACGCGGCGTGTTGTCCGCATAGAAATTTCTAAGCGGTAAAGCCGGAGGACGACCTTGAAAAGAGTAGAATGCGGCCGGAGAAAGGGAAGACAGAGACCAAGAAGAAAGCCATTCTTTCCTCGCCCCACCGACGGTGTCCCGATCGGAATCAAAAATAATAATTAACAATAAAAATTAAATAATTGAGGAGGGAAATAAAAGAGTAGGAAGGGAAAACATACCGGCATACGAGGATAAGCACACAATGAGGCCTAGATAGACGAAGTAGAGAGCGTACTGAATAAAAAAATAATACAATAAATTACTTATAAAAAGATAAACAAAACAGAGAAAATATGGAGAAACGGAGGCGGTGACCGTACCTTCGAGACCTCGTTCGTCATCTTGCCGAGGTCCGCCTGGTTCTTGCCGAACCCGTTGACGAGATCGCCGAATAGTAGGAAGAAAACCGGCATCGCGGATCCGTGCACCACCGCGCCAACACTCCCCGCCGCCATGAGAGCCAGGTCGCGGCGGTCGGCGAACGCGAACAGCTCGTAGAACGCCAGACTCTGCTCCTGCCTACTCTTCTCCCCCTCCACCGCCCCAGCCTTCCCCTCCGGCGCCTCAGCCATTCCCCCCTCCTCCCCCTCCCCACTCCCAGCCGCCGATCTCACCAGAACCCTCTCCAACGCAGCCACGGCGGTCGCCCTCTACGGCCCGAAACCCGGATTGCAGCACCGCCGACCGCGGTTTCCGCCATTACAACTCCGTCCCAAGCTCTCTGTTTAAGCTCTCTCACACTTTCTCTCTCCCTCCTCTCTCTCTCTCTCTCTCTTCAGAGCGAGAGTGTCGGCTTTGACGTTGGAGAAGTCGGTAACGGGTCTTTGCTTTGAAGAAGAAAAGACGGGAGAACGATAGAGGTGGTAAGATATAAGGGCTTGAGGGGTCCCGTCACGTGCGGTGAGCTTCTCCGATCCCACAGGTGCTGTTAGCTGCTAGAATGACGAAGGGAAATGAGGGAGTCTGGAAGGTGCTGAGGGTTTTAGGTTGTGACGAAGGTGACGAAAAGGGGGAACTGCAGTGCAGTTGGGGGGAAATTACCGGGGTTAGCGGAATCTAGTTGGACTTGGAAATGGAAAGGGTAGAAAAGGTTTCCTGGTAGTGTTTCGTAGGTGGAAATGCGGTTCGGGAACTCAGGAACTTGACCAACTTTTGCACCCTTCAAACCAGAGCAGCTGGCCTGGAAATAGAGATAGTTCTTTGTAGGGATGGTAATTGTAACGGACCCATCAAATATCCGATTCTATCCGAGATGAGTTTTTTCTAATCCGATTAAAATGCAAAATAAATATAAATTTTAGATAAAATATTTCAAACAGATACAGAATGGATATGCATAATGATATATTTTATTTCAAACTCGATCCGATATAATTTTAATTAAATCTATTCTTTCAAAATTATATTTATTTATAGTATTTACATGATAAATTTTTATCTGATCTGATGCAGTCGAATCCAAACTATCTTATATATTCGATCCAACTTCTTCTGCACTACTATTTAATCTGAACTGACCATATCCAAGATAGGTATAAGATTAGTATAATAGGTATGGGATTTTTAATTTCAAAATGGATTTAGATATGGATCGATCTGATCTATATCTGATCCATTGTCTTATTTAGACAAGTTTTCAGTTAGAATTTTTTAGAATTAAATACAGATTATATGGATGCTATTTGAAGGTGTTGTAGCAGTGTGTTGTAATATGATACCATCCAGTGTAACGATCATTTACAAAACCAGTAATTTCATAATATCACTTGATTCATCATATATAAAGTTAATAAACTTTGATAATATCAAGTATGCTTTATTGTATATGTACAGTATGATAAGGTGGGATGAGATCAAAGTTTGAAAATAAAAATCATCGTAATAATCTTTCGTGAAAAGATTATTATTTAGCTATTAGTTTATTTTATGGCTGCTACATAGAAATAATAATTATTATTCTAATTTTTTAGTGCTTATATAATAAAATATTTCTTTAAATTCAAATTCTCATTCCAGTTGAAGAAAAATATTTGATAAACACAAATTAGCAAATAGATCTCTATCTTTTTGTTGATAACCATTTTTTCCCTTTTAACAACTAATACAGCCATCGGACTAATTAATATCTTATTGTAAAATATTCCCAGTATAAACCAATATAGGCAAATAATAGACATTATTATAATATGGAATAATAACTTAGAGGGAGTTCTTATTTAAATAGTATAGGCAGCTATATTAGATAAATATAATTTTCTAATATATAACATAAGTCGATATTGTAGGCAGCTATATATATATTTTTTTTTGTATAGTCGAACGGTCACAATAGTCTGATATAAGTACAATATAAAAAATTAACGTAAAATATCACGAAAATTTTAGACATGCATCATCTTGACATCAAGTCCATTTTTTGGTGTAATCTGGAACAAATGAGGAAACGCAATTCACGATATTTTTGTCTTCTAAAAAGTATGTTGAATAATGTTTACGATAGAGTGACAGAGGAATCTTCAGATATCTCAAAATAATAGATAAATTTTCAGATATTTTATCTCATTCCGAATTCATCAATGATTATGATGGAATCATCTTTAATGAATATTCTCTTTATCCATAATATCTTGATACATGTCCAAACGGCGCGGAACTCCTCCCTGAGACAGCTATATCTTAGACCATAGGCCGGGGTAAGCGGGCGAGGAAAAGGGTATATGTTGTCGGGTTCGCAACTGGAGGATTTTTAGCTTTTCAAAAAGTCATGCCAGTGTTAACCAAAAAAAAAAAGTCATGCCAGGACTCGGCGAGGTACAAAATTGGACGGCCAATGAGAACCGCAGTTTGGGACCAACCAAAGGGTGATCAGAGCCATAGAAATTATGAGATCCATTTGCTGACCAATTTGGGCAATTTCGCGGATGTGGCCTCACGGGTTGGACTGTTGGCAGACATGAAGCCAAATTAGAAGGACCCAGCATCACAGTGCTTGTCATGCCCCCAATTACCTACGCTAGCTGAGTACGTGATACATCTGCCTCAAAACCTATCCACAAATTTATATGGACAGGAGAATTAGCAACACAACTATATATCCACCAATTAAATAACATTCTATGACTAACATCAAAATAACTAAAATTCTTAAACACATAATTAAATGCTTAACCAAGAAATCCAGTGTAATAACCTTCCATCAAGCAAAGTTCAAGCATCAACAAGTGTTTGAAGAAAACATCCCGAAGTCTTCCAAAAAAAAAAGTAATTATTCTACATGCGTGGTTAAACTTGATGCAAGGCACATGTCATAAACAACTAAAGGTGATAGAGCCAAAGACAGCAAGAAAATGAATGGCCGAGCGTTAGAGGAGGAGACTAAGTAGAGGCCGGTTCCTCGAATGGCTTCATAAAAAAAAAAAATGGAGGTTGCCTTAATAATAAAAGAGTGCAGGGAGGGGCAAAGTTAGGTTAGGATTGGGACTTCTTCTTGTCCCCTACTTGATTGTATCTGCTCGGCCACGTTGGCTGCATCCAAGTCTCGGCCCTAATTGGGTTCGATGGGCCTATTCTGGATTCAATGGCTATCTTGTGTAATAGAAAATTGAAGAAAATTGTCTAGGATAGAATGTGAAAAAGAGATTCTAATAACTACTATAGTCTATAGTAGAATATAATGGCCACCTAGTTAATTGTCAATTCAATTATAAATCTGCATCAGATATATTTTTCATATTCAAATCTCTACACAATCTCGAAAAATTAAGTTCTTAATCAATAAATCAACTATTATTTATTTCACAATATAAATAATGATAATAAAATATTAATTCTTTTAAATCAAGACATATCCCTAATAGCCATTGTTTTCTTGTAACATTACATTAAATAATTGCCGTAATGGAAAGTTTTGCTATTTGGGGATATCCATGTTAGACTTTTTGATATCAAAAATCGTGATGGCACCACCTTTTCTGGTGCCATATTTTCAATACAAAATATTTGTTGTATTTGGATATTTAATAATACGATATATACGATGATGATGCGTGGCTTAATGTATTGGTGTCTTTTTTTTTTTTTTTTGTTGTTGTTGGTAAAGATAAAGGCAATCGACCTTTCCCTGACAAGAAAATGGCTGCTTGATATAACAAAGAAATACTATTCAAAAGCTTCGTTATCAAGAAGCTATTTTATTTGTTAAGAAAAAAACAGAAGTATGATGACAAAATCTCTCGTCATCTCCATGAAGAGATGTCATTATGGATGGAGAAGTGACACGAAAGTCAAAGTGATGAAGGGCAAGGAATTCCCACTGCAGACAATCTTTATAAGTACGATTTGTCTACTTGAATTTCTAAAGTCCGGCTTGGTGTTGATTTTTTTTCTTTTTGTTTCTATTTTTGAAAGCTAAGAAGAAAATAAACATGATTGTAGAACATATATGATCACATCATTTTGTTTTTTTTAATTGATTATAAAATTATAGATTCTTTTTGATAGGAAAGGCCTGTTAGTTTCATAAAGAGTAAATATAAAAGTAATTAACTGCAAAAAGTTTTATACAAATACAGTTGCTAACATCAACTCGATGTGACATTTTACTAATTTATTGAAAATAAAGCAAACCAAACTTAAGTTATTTAAACTTTTTCTATTTAAAAAGCTATCTCATATCTCGAACGAGGTATCCAAGCCACTCCAAGGTGATAAAGCCTACTCAGCAACGTGTCAGCAATAAAATAATAGCCTCATGAGATCATTGCAATGCCTTAGATAACATTAATTAAATTATTTTCAGAGATGCTTTGAGGCTTGTAGTTGAAGAATAACTTGTCCTATTTACCAAACAAGACTTCATATTCAATCAATCAAATTTTAGGATTGTTTAAAAGCAATTAGTCAGGTCGTGCCCAACAAACATACAAACAACGCTATCAATTACACCTAGATAGTTACTATTTGGCACCATTCCCCAAGAAGTTGCTTACAAGTCATTGTCAGTTGCCATGAAATTACTTCATCAATTTTTATTGTAAGCATGCAGAGAGAAGTTTTAGAAGAGAACACTATAAAATTATGTGTCACAACACATCACATGGTTAATCTAAGCTTGGACCAAACCAAAAATATGAAATACATTGAACTTTAAGCTGTTGTCTTCTATATGCATGTTTTGAAGTATATTTATACTCATCAAAAGTGATTTTGAATTTAAAAATAAATTTTAAATATTTGACTACAATCCAAAATAATTTTTGATTGCGTTAGGAATCTCTTGAGGCGTGATTTACTTGATGTTAACCTCATACTGCTTTCAACGGACACGGTCCCGCAAGCAAATATTATGTTTGTAATTTTTTTAAAAAAAATATTATACTATCTATCGGTACCCCTTGCACGATCTACTTCTTCTTGACTCCTAAACATATCCGTCTCCTCGTGATGTCTTTTGATAATCCATTTTTTTGAAATCTTTTGATAGCAGAGATTATGTTCATCTTTTTTCCTACCTGTTCACCTATCTTCCTATATGATTTTAACGTTTTAGATAGCAGAGATCATGTTTATCCTTTTCTTATCTGATTTTAACTTTTTGCAAGTACACGACCATCTCTACTAGTGTTCGCCACCATCTTTCATCGCCATGGAGGATTGGAGGTTGTGGTCTATTCTTCTCCCATGCCCATTATCCTATTTTGGATTAGAAGCACGGCATTTATCCTTTTTGGTCATATTATTTTCAAAATCAATTTTTAGATTTGCCAACCAAACATACAGCAAATCACTCCTATAATTTCAAAAAAGTTCTTGAATCTCATAGCTAAACAGTTTTTTAGTAAAACATTATTTTATCTTGACGCAGTTTTTGACATCAAAATATAGTTTTATCAAAAATTATTTTTTGATAAAAACTACAGCATCTCCAAACAAACCCTATATATCAGAAAGCATGGTATTTAGATAAGCACTTTTGTTGGGATTTTAAAGCGTAAGATTTTCTTCGACAAAGAATCAGATATAATCGAACCTTTGATCTCTTGCATATAGGCAAGAGAGGGTGCTATCACTTACCTCAGTTCTCATGGTTTATTGTGCAATATTTAATTGCTCCTATTCGACCTCTGCGGCATGTTACCTTCTAATGCCCTGCATGTGAGATAGGAAGAGGGATGCAACATAAAGTTAATCATTCTTTGTCAACCTTGGATTACTTTTTCCATCCTTTCCAATAATCAATAGCTCATCACATTTTCATGACAGTAATGCAATTCAAAATGAACTTGTCACGACTCTTTTTTTCTTTTTTTACATAGAAAAGGTATACAATTTATTTCGAGACATCGAAATAGGATCTAAGCCCCAAAATATCACCTTATCCTAGTTTTTAACCATCCATTGACTCCCTAATCTTTGACGCAATGGATATCAAATTCCTTTCTAAACAATTAAAGGTCAAGCGGGTGGCCATGCAAGTATTTATAGCATCCGCTTACGTACAAGCTTTTCAACTGCTCAACCTTCGTTTTTCCCAGGAGTTTAATATAACTTTTCTTGGTCATGGACAATTGTCAAAGTGTCAACGTACTCACTGCCTAGAACTAGGTCCTCACCCCGGCCATTAGGTGTCAGGAAATCTTTAGACCCCAAATTCTTACAGCCAAGGGCTGTTTCCTTTGTGATTTATATTGAAGTCATTGGGTGAACGATTAGACTTTGTGGGAAGCAAGATTGAGAGAATAAATAAAGCTGAATTACGTTTGCAAAGCTGGCTAACTTCATGCATGCTCAAATGCTTGATTAATTAAAAGCTCAACCACTTCACAATGTCACATAAATGGTCAAATGTAACACTCTAGCTAGACATGCCCCCCATTTAAAAACTATAGTCCAATCGCTAGATTTTTAGATATTAATCAGAGAGTACTGTTGGGAGACTTAGCCCTGAGATGTGTATGACCTAATACTATCTTATTTGATCTGTGCATTTAAATTACAGCCTAGCCACTGGAGCCTTATTATCAATTCAAGAGCTTTTCAAGGAGAGCTAATTCTAACTGTACAAAAAAAAAAAAGGAAGAGCTAATTCTAAGCACCGAATGCTGTCAAATTGGATGTGAATCATGCTAAAATTAGATGCATTTGAGTTCGAACTAGTTAAACCCAAGTCATCAAGAACATTTTATCAATTTTCCATAAGAAATCCAGTTGAACTAGAGAATTAACATTTCAGCTTCTGTTGGCACTTCAGCATAATTGGCAATCTAGTCCATTGCCTTGTTAATTAAGCTTCTTGTCAAACAAGCAGTATTTTTTTTTTTTTTGTAGAAGATTATCAAGCATGTAGTAATTTTCTTTTTTTAAAGAAAAGTATCATGTTTGTATCATTTCTAGGGCTGCTTAAGATTTTCCAGGTTCATATCATGGTCCCTCCCAATCAATCAGGCATCTATTAATGCTCAGTTGTATTTTGAGTAATGAATGGCAATGTCCTCGTCCCTCTTGAATCAAACTTAATTGACATCTAAGTGTGATTGGTGTTACATTCTTAATTCTGGCTGTAAAATATGTCATTTGTTCATTAATGAACTGGTGAATGAGATATGTATAAACCCCGCCCTCCACCCGCGACCGAAAGACATGAATCCAAACCTAAAGACATGAATCCAAATCTAAAAGCTTGATGAGATCCAAAGTGATCCTATTTTATTCTGCCAGAGAACCAAACCTAAAGAACTGACTCCAAATCACTCAATGTCATGTCTCCACCTTTTGATGGTTTTGATTCCCTTTAGCCATGGGTCCAACACCTCAAATCATCCAAGGTGATGCACTTGTGGTGCCACCAAAAATAGACCCAAACAAATCATTCCGATGCCATGGATTGTGCCCACAAATACCTACAACTCATCCCATGCCTATGAGCAATTACCCCCGAATTAAGCGATCTGGCCATTTTAGTATGTTGTGATTGGATACTTCCCCGTTCATACATGATACCTTCTCCCCACCCTCCTAAGAGTGACAAATCAAAGTACAATTGTTTTGCTGCCTGGGTCTCCCAACCACTTCTTGCAATAATGGGATGGATTCCTTCACCAACCATCCCATCAATATACAATCTCCTTCTAATTATATATACCTCTCATTGATTTTTATAATTCTTCATCTTCTTCTTTTGTAAGATGGAGTACCTGTGCATATCAAATATGCATACTACCATAAAAATTAAAAAAAAAATATTTTGGAACACCTACTGTACATCAACCATCTCAGTCTAAATAATTCCTTCGGTATGCTCTGCCACAATGAAGGCCATCCAGCAAGGGCGGACCATACCAACTTTTATAGGGAGACTAAAAGAATATAAAATAAAATATTAATAAATAATTAAAATTAATTAATAATTTTTTAAAAATATTATTTGAATTGAACTCAACGATATTTCATAGAACTAAATTCATCAATAATGAAATCTACTGTAAAATTTTCAGCTATCTCCTTCTCGATGTAAGTGACTAAATAATCGGTAAAAAAATCTAATTTCAAACTTCAATAGTTTCTAAATATTTTATATACAAAATTAATTTTAAATACATAAATATGTACATAAAATAAATTCAGAGATAAAAAAAAACTTACCGTTGATCCGATCTAAAATTTTATGACCTTCACAGTCTGATCCCTAAATTCGATGTTCGTCTGAAGATAAAAAAAGCTTTAGAACAAATAGATAACAAATTTTATTAATTCTTAATTTAGGATAAATTAAGATGAATTAGAAAGAATTTCAGTCTGATTCGAGTTTGAGTCTAGATTTGGGTCAGATCCACATTATCAGGATTGATCTAGACTCAATTAAATTAGGTCTAGTCATTGGGTTAGATTCAAATAAAAGGATTGAATCAGTTCACCCACAATTAATCCCTCTCTGACTCTCTCTCTCTTTGATCCTCTTCCCCGCTTGAACTGGTGGCCGGTTGGGGTTCCTAAGGGGGCAACCGAAGTTGGGGTTCTGATAGTAAGGCAACCAAATCGACCGACGATGGTGGCGGCACGACGATGGCCAGATGCGGCGGTCCAAATGATGATGACAGAGATTCCAAAATAAAGGAAGAAAAGAAAGGAAGAAGGATATCTCACCAGAAAGGAAGAGGAGGAAGAGAAGCTCATCGGAGACGGTGGAGACAGCGATGATAGCAGCCGTTGGCGCAAATTTCAGTGGTATATCCCTTGAAGACTCCCAGAATAGCAGTTGACAGGTTTAGAAAAGAGGGATAAGGTTTTTAGAGGGATGGAAAACTTCGGCAAAGTAGCCTGACAATCGTCAGAGACGGTCACTTCTCCTCGGATAAGGCTCGATCTCGTCCTTCTCAATCAGTGTATGTCTTTTATCAAAACCCTCAAGATTCTTATCCTTTCCTCAGTTTTCTGTGGCCATGGATATACAGGAGATACGGTGCCTTTTTTTTTTCGGTTACAAGAGATACAGTGCCTTGTTTGAATCAAAGACGGCCTCTTCCCTGATCCCTCAACCCACATCTCTCTTCTCTCTTTTTTTTTCATTCGATTCTAGTGAAGTTGGTAAGGAGACAGGTTTGCACAATTTGTTTCCTTTTAAAAGATTCTCTAAACTTAAATACAGCTAATACCAGCCAATTTCAGGAGGGCCAAACACCTATATATGCAAAATTTACCTAAAGAACTAACCTATGTATAAAAGGTGTGAAAAGTTAAGGAGGGCCAGGGCTCCCCCCAGCAGTCCACCTCTGCTACCCAGTTCACCGTACTATTAGTAGGCCTGCAAATGGGTCGGGTCGGATCGGGTCTTGAGTGATCTCGATCCGACCCGATTTCTTGATCGGGTCTTGATATTGGACCCATACCCATCCCAATAAAAATCGGGTCGGGTCGGGTCGGGTCCAT
>KE504635.1:3476949-3495700 GCA_000441515.1 Elaeis oleifera | reverse complement strand
GTCGACATAGCTTCAGCCAAACATTGTCGGCAATTATCGTCGGGATCGTCTGTCCATCGGTCGGGTCGGTCGTCGTTGGTTAGACCATCCCGAGGATGAGTCGGCGTCGGTCTCGTCGGTCGATGAGTCGGCGTCGGTCTCGTCGGTCGGTGAGTCGGCGTCGGTCGGATCGGTCGGTATATCCCAACAAATATAAATAATTAATTTTAAATTTTTAAATATTTTCAATTAATTAGAATGATTTCTTGAATTCTGAGGATAGAATCTGAAACAACTTGAAACTTCGGTTACGCCGAGCTAGCTTGGAACTTTATTAACCTATGCCTACCCCTTTAGTGTTGGGTCTTGTGGAGTATTAAGTATTAACTAAACTAAACTCCTTTTTAATCTTTTCCAAGCTAAGATTCCCCTTTGATGGAGCCCTCCATCCCCCGTCACACAACTCTCCCGGGCCTACACGCATCCCTCCTTCGTAGCTTTTGGTCCTTGAGAGAGCGCATGTGAGAGTCACGTGCCCACTAATGAGAACACTCTCTTTTGGATTTAGGCAGCATTCCGCCAGCATGAATGGAAAAGAATGGGAAAGAAATCAAAGCCAGCCTTTAGCTTGGAAGATTCCTTATCCCTTTCTCTCCCTTCTTTTTGTCGTCACTGCTTCTAGAGTGTGTTGTTATCACCCTAGGTGTCACTTAATTGACAATTTGGGCTCATTGCCATTGATTAAAGTTTTGATTCCATTGGTTAGGGAGCATTTAGCGATCTGTTTCACCATCCCAGCCGATCGGAAAAAGACCCGACCGCATTGGCTAATGAGATTGAGTGGGAAGATCATATGGCATAGAAACATTGATTGATTTCTCTCCATTTAGGCTTACGTTGTAGACTCAATGGTGTTGGTCGATTATATTTTGTAGCTTAATAACGAAACATTACATCATTTCAATATCATGGGAGTACATTGGACCCATGGTATTACCTAACTGATTGATTACCAAGAAAGAAAGAGAAGATTTGTGGGGCATATGTGGATTAGCAGATAAAATTTTGCATTAATGCATATATATGTATTATAAAACATACGTCTATGTTTAGAAATTACTTTCGACGAGCGAGTTTGGAAAGGAAACTGCTGATTTAGCCTCCTAAACCTAGGAAATAACCATGTAAACCATGTGGTTCTCTTCCCATGTATCCTCTTTTTTTTTTCTTCGATGGAATATTTATTTCAAAAGATAGCATTATGCTTTCTACTTTAGCCGCATGTCATGCGTGCAAAACTTTCTTGTGATTTTAAGTCTTTGACGTTACTTTTGTATTAGCTTCAAAGCATCTTCTTAGTATGATGTCTTTTTTGTTTGTTCCAAGTACTCATGACCAAAGGCTTTAAAAAAAAAAATTCAAGAAGCAAAGTTCGATCATACTTCCTCTAAAGAAAAGTTTAACACGCTATGTTTTATCATCACCATACTCATAGTTATTAACATACCTACATTTAGATTCATTTCTAGAACATCTCGAGAAGTAAAAAAAGTAGTCTAATTCATGAAGCTTTGGCCCACACGCCTTTAGATGCCAGCCATACACGTGTCTTCAGTCCATTCGTGCAAGGAGGTCATCTGCTTCAATTTTGATTAACCTCTTATAAATTATTAGAAGAGTAATGGTGTGATTAAGCTAACTAAAGTTAAGATGTTAAGCTCCATGCTTGCCGGAACTAATTACACAATTATATTTTATAGCAATAATATTAAAGAAATAGCTAATCACTCAACAAGATGTTAGTCCATTGCAAAAGGAGATGGCATATTGGTACAATGGGCGAAGATGATTACAGTATATAGGAATTATCTTGGTGATATATTTATTGGACTCATGATAGCCATGGTTCAAATATTGCTTAGTTAATTGGTAGCTAGAGTATGAGAGGTCCTTGTACTCTAATTAGCTTTAATATAACAAAGGAAGATATGATTAGATTGATTCTGTAAGTAAAAATATAATAAATTGCTCGAGATCATGGGTCAATGAGATTCTAATGAAAATTAATGACTTTAAGCTAAGGCATGCCACAAGGAGTAGAATTAAGTAACTCAGATCTAAGGTTCACTCAATTCAACATGTATCCCTAGGAAGCAAAATGGAACCATGACAAGATTAAAAGCTATGATTAGCATATGGGATGCTATAGTTGTTTCTGATAGCTACCTGGATGTATAAATTGATGGATGAAATGCCCTGTTTAAAATTTCCAACCAAAATTTGGATGCATATTACTTTAAGTAGTCTTATTACTCATCATATCATATCATATCCATTTGGTTGCATCAAATGCTAGTTTGTGGCAACATAGCTTGTACACTGTAATAATTATGGACTAATCAGAAACTTTTTGCTAGTATGATCATAACCTAGCAAGTTGGTATCAATGCTGATCATGAATTAGATGCTACAGGTGCAAAATAATAAGAGCAGTACTTCTACCAACAAAAAATATATGCCGAGCATAAACTATATGTTACAACGTGCAAAATAAGAAGAGTGATGCTCCTACCATCAAAAGATATCAACTTATTGCAAACTTTATATGGATGTAATGGACATAAATATTTTCTCACTATATTCGTAGCTTATTTTGAACAAGCGATTCCAAAAATTTCAATTTAGCCATGAGATTATATGGAAAATATCGATTCAATGATAAATAGAAACACCTTAATTCTAACTTAACTTTCTACAAAAAATAATTCTACCTCAACAATTTTGTTTAATCAATCTTTGATACTTTTTTCCCAGATGACTATCTTTTCAACCAAAACATATTCATAATGCTCATGCATATGTAAGATCGCTTGTGCAAACCCATTTCTAATGTACCTACATAATACGGTATTTTCAAAGAAACTAATAGTATTGGGCTATATCTTTACTTTTTTTTTTTTTGGTTAAAGTATATCTTACTTTTTTTTTTTTGTTGATATGCTTATAGAATAAGGTGGTCACATCGTTGTGCAAGAAAATTGTTTTGGATGCCAAAAGCTAAAACTTTTAGCAAGTTGAATCCATTGCAATAGTAGCCATTTCCCTAATTCATGGATTTAAGCTACTTCCCTAATTAATGAAGCTGGTTCAAGTCTAATAACCACTTTGGTTAATTTCACATTGGATTTAAGCCATAGAATTCAGATATAATTTAAAATGGCCAACCATTTTCACCATTCTATAATAGAATCAAGCAACATTTCACACTTGTAATATGTGCGACCAGAAAAAGAGCACGAGCTGGTCTTATGATCTTATGGCCTAGGATGTCATAATATGGGAGGAATATTTTGTCCAATCACTTTCAATATGCATTTAATCTCTGCAGTTCTACTTTTCATTTGAAAATTTGAATGATGAAATGTTCTTATTTTTGAAAAAATTATGACATCCTATTGTATATTATGACATTCCGCATCAAATTATGACTTCTTGTATGCAGGATGTCGTAATATAGACATAAGATATTATAAATTTTTTAAAAATAAAATATTTCATCATTTAAATTTAATAAAAAGTAAACTAAAGAATTAAATGCATATTGGAAAGTGATGACTATATGGATAATGAGATAAGATGGTGCGCTCTATATTAAATTTTCTATATTATTCGTGATGTGCAAAAAAAAAAAATTTTTAAAATACGAGACTAGTCTTGGATGTCAAAAAAAAAATTAAATCCAAACCTTAATTTATGCTGCATGGATGGAAGTGAATAAAGTTTTCTTTACCTTCCACAATTATGGCTGGTGACCTTTTGACTTGATGTACTTCTCAAGGAGGAAAGTAAGAAGATCAGCATTCGTACTTCTCAGTATTGTACTTCCATGGGTCCCTCCTTCCCAAAAGTATGGGACATGCAGCTACGAAAGAGAAAAGATTGGAGTGCAGGGAAAACTTGAGATGCATGGCAATAGTATGGTCGGTCATTCAAGCCAACGAATTAATTGTGCAGAGATCTTTCAAGAAAAATATCTATTTATTGACAAATTTAATAAATAAATAATACATTTATTTAAAAATATATCTTTCTATAACTACAATTAATATAAATTACTCATAAATAATATATAATTTATTTTAATATTTAGAATCTATTTGATTGGGTGTGTCAAATTATAGGATAATTTGATGATTTTTTAAAATTATTTATCTAGAAAATGATTATGAAGGTCATAATTTTTATTATATTTGATTGATAAAAAAATTACTTCAAAAAATAATATTAAAAAAATATTACTATATTTGGTTGGAGGTAATCTGAAATATTCTAAAATTTACAAATATGCCTTTCAATATATAATAATTTTTAATAATAAGATAGTATTATCATCTTCAATTAATTTTTATAATTACACAGCCCTTTGTGTAATGCTATCTTCATCTTAATTTTTTTGTCCAAGCTCTATATTGATTAAATTTGGAAAAACTTCAAAACAAATTTAATTATTATATATATAGTTCTATTGGAGATATTTTATAAAGTATGGATTATCGTCACTTAAAAATTTATCAAATATCAATCCTTTATGGTATTTGTTTACCTTCTCTCTCTAAAAAATAAGCATAGGGCCAAACAATTTTTTATCATCTCTCCCTTTCATTTTTCATACCAAAAATGGTAATATAATATGGGATTCAGTTTTCCATGCCAGATTATCTCCAACCAAATGAACCCTTAGAGGATTGAGAATTATGATAATGGAGTGCTCATTAGATAGCATATTCTCGACCAAATATCTTCCTCCTCAAAGGCCTGATCTATTACATGAATGAAGAGTCAAGCTATGTTCCGCAATTTTGATAACTGAATCTAAAACTTAGGTTTCTAAGGTATGTTGTCAAGATATAGGATATTTTTTTCCACATTTTTGCGCTATCTCAATAAGAGCTTTATTTCTACCAAAAGAAAAAAAAAAGAGCTTTATAAAAAATTATAGTTGTATAGCAACGGATCACAATGCTGCCAATAAATTGTGTTGCTTTCAGGCTTATGAACTTTCAAAAGATTTTGCACAGGGTGAGGCATAAACCTAGCCAACCACCACTTGTTAGATGCACAATCAAAACAAGAAGTTAAGTATTCTAGGTTTTTCTGGCTACCTGGTTACTAAAATAAATAGGGGTCATTGCATCATTATTCATTATGCTCATTTTGTTTATTAGAATAGAAACTCGTTTAAAAATCATAAGGGAAGGTAGTAACAAAAGCACACCAAGCATACTATCCAACAAACTTTAAATATTGTAGAGGTAATGGCTAAAAATGCAAATCATGTGTACTATTTCTGATCAAAAATATTTTTATTTTATTTTTTGATTATATTCATAGCAAAAATTTTAAAAAGAAAAAAGGAATGAAAAAAAAAAAAGATTTACTTATACACCGTAAGGTGAGTATCACAACTAAGTTAGTAATTGGATGTTAGGTAGGTTCCATCCAGATGATGTCCCTAATCCTTGAATAAAATAATGATGATTTTATATGAATGAAAAAATATTTTTATCTTTGATAATAACAAAATGACTAACTCTTATTTAATTTAGAAGCAATCATGATGAGATAACATCTCACTTAGTAATTAGCATTGAAGTTACAAAAATTTGAAGGAACAAAGATGATATCCTTGTGTGAGAAATTTTGCATTTCTCACTTAGTAATTAGTAATTACTCATTTGATCCGTTTAATAAATGAATCTAGTTCAAATATCATATAATAGCAGGTTATTTAACAAAAATATTTCAAATATTTAATTTTAAATTATTTTTATTGCAAGCTGGTTTCCCTTTTGCCAACAAAACCATCATCTATTGTATGGTAACCCTAATTTTCTAGTTGCAAACTTAATGAAATTAAATAAAAAACTGCTCAAAAAATTAAGTTTCATTAATTATGAAATAGTAACCGCCTGAATTGTAACTTTAGATTGAATCACAGGCATCATATAATAATAAACAATAAATCCTGTGATCTTAACATCATTCTATTGAATCATAAATTTATCATTGATAGTGACTTCTTTCTCTATTTTGGATAGCTTGCTCCTGCCACATGCTTAAGCCTCATTCAAGTAACTGATGGTATGAAAAAATATATACTGTAGGCATTGAAGTTGCCTTAAATCAAGTTCAGTGCCACATGAACGCCTCCTCATTGAGCAAGAAGCTAAAGGCCTTCACTATCTCACATATGTTTTGTTACATTATTTGAGCCTTGTGACAATCTTTTGAGAGTCTATGTAGATAATGAATGGAAAATATCATCTTAAGAAAGATTTTGAGAAAGAAACTGAATAAAATGACTCACATTTATTAAATTGATACATAACATGGGTGTGAAGAAATAGTATGTTTTGATTTCTTATAAACCATCAAGTTAACTACTTCCTTTTGATTTATCAACCTTGCCATGATCATCATCATCAAAAAAAAGAAACTAACTTTGGATTTCAAAATTGGCATTATCTAATGATACTCTTAATTTTATAATAATAAATCCCTAAGGTACATCCAAGCTTGCCATAAACAATCACAATGATGCCAAATATTGCTAGATATAATATTATTAAAGCCAAATCATGCTAAGCACGACTAATGCTTGCTTAAGGTCGGATGGAAAAGACCGGCGATGAAAAGAAGCTTAGACTATGAAATGAAATAATCAATCAAAGATTACGACAAGCTTTGGTTGCAATTGGATTTATTAGTGCATGACTTGAGGACCAATTGAATTGGAGAGAATCACGAACAAGTCGGCCACAAAATCATCAAATACTTCGAAAAACTAGATCCATTCCCCATTTAGTGACAATTGTCACACTTTAATTGGAGGAAAGAATCAAACTAGTGATCTTTTCCAATTAGTCCAGAAACAATGCATCCCATGCTCTCTCTCTTTTTGTATATTTTTTTTAAAAAAAAAATAACCGCATTCCATGCTGTGGTGAAGAAAACGTGGTGCACTTTGGTTCTTGCAGATGCACCATGACTTTTCTTGGTGGCCAAACTCAGACCACTTCATGCCCTTGAATCCTATTGGCATCACATGGAGCTATACCTTCTAAAGGTTGTTCATCATGTGCCTTGCTTGATTATCTATTGTATTTGTATCCATGCAATCAAACCCACTTGATGGGTTGGGCTGGTTAGCTTTGAATCATGGTGGAAAGTACATGAGTACCATCTTCTGCCCACCGAGTTTCATTTTCTCTTGCAATTTTTTAACCTCATTTTTATAAATTTGAGTCATTAATAATTTGTATCAAAGTTTAGTAAATACGATGATGATCAATTTTAGCATCTATCAATTTTTAATATTTAATTTATGATTGATCCGATTAAATCAGTATCGGTTGCATGTTGTCTTATCTCATAATTATAATATCTATTTTATAAATAAAATTGATAATTAAATTGCATCAAATGAAATATAAGCCAAATCAAATATCCATCAAACCAAAATCGGTCCGTCTGTTAAACAGATCAAAAATTAATATCCGAACATAATATTTATTTAATAAGATAATCAGATCAGTATAATTTTTTAATAAATACATTAAATTAGATTAAATAAATTAAATATATAATATAGATCTTAAATAATTAAATAGTTTTTAAATAAATTAAACAAATTTTGTGTGGACTAAATGCGTGGAATCATAAATCGATGCAAAAATTAAATCAATCAAAATAGGTTGAATGGGTCAGGGATCTATATCTGAAACTAATTATTTAAATGGTCCAAACATCCGGACCTATTCATGTCAAATTTTGACCCCTTAAAGCAAGTCTACTATGGATTGATCTTAAATTGTCACTTGTCATTGGAAGTGACTTTCTATAGTGTAAAATCACACATTTTGATGTCATGAAAGTGCCCTTCGACCACAGGGGCCGCAAAAATGCTCATTTTAAGGAAGAGATTTTTTACTTAGAAGTCTCACATTCAGAAAATACCTAGAAATCACCCCCCTGCCTAATATTGAAAACTAGAAAAAAAAATTATTTTAAAAAAGTGGGGCAAAATAAATAAAAGGGGGAGGGAGGGAGGGAGGTGGGAGTGGGAGGGGTGGAGACAAAGGGCCGAGTCGTAGCCCCAACAGACCGACGCGAAGCTCTCCACATTTTGGGCGAAGTCCGCAGAGAAGAATTCGAAGGACGAAGAGGGGGGAGAGAGAGAATAAGAGAAAACAGAGGATTTGGGATAAAAAATTGGCGAAGTAAACGGGAAGATTTTGTTCCCAATCGACCAGCTTTCCTCCCAATCTTGCTGTAAGTTTTTAGAAATTTTTTTTTCTCGTTTTTTCCTCCCATTTTTGAGCTTCCGAGGTCGCGATCTCAATCCATTCCAGCTAGGGAAGGGTGAGAAGAAGAAAATGTTATTATTATTTTTTTGGTGGGTTTGCTGATTTTTGTCTATTGGTATGGGTTTTTTAGTGGCAGATCCTTGAAGATGTTGCGATCGGTCGTGGAGGAATGAGGTGTTGTTGTCTGTCATTTTTGGGTGGAAATTGGGAGGTCTGATGCTGGGAACTCGTCGTTCTAGGTTTTATTTGCTCCAAGTTTGCTGTTTTCCGGTGCCGGCGTTGTTGTTTTGGTTTTCGGATTTTTTTTTCTTTTCCTTTTCGTTGCTTTTATTCTCAGCTGCAAATCCTTCGCTAGATCAATTTTAATGGAAATTTCAGTTTTTGTTAGAGGGGAACCGCGATTTAGTTGTTCTGATTGGTGAATCTTTCAAAAGGCATTGGATGATTCAATTTTGATGGTTTTCCTGTTCCAATCTGTGAATTTGGTCTACAATCAATTACTTGGAGACCACTTCTTAGGGGAAGATTTCTTTTGTCCCCTTTGTCAAACTGGTTTTGGTTCATTTTAGTATGGCTGAATAAGAGATTTGATTTGGTTGCTACCACTGATAATTCTTTCCTTTTGCCCGTCCATATTGTGGGATTTGTAGCTTTGGGAGCTAGAAAGATCGATTTCAGTGACATTTTTCGACCGGTGATTGGATTGGTGATCTCAAGCTTCAATCTTGTTGTGTCTCTGGAGACATGTTGGAGGGCCAGTCCTGTTTGATCTCGAGGGCATTGCCTAGCTCCTGTGAGCAAGAATCCAAGTGGCTATATATTACCTACCAGCTCCTTGAGATTGCGAACAACAAACGCACCCCGGCTATGGAACCAGGGGAGCAGGATGAACCTATGAAGAGTAAAAGGACAAAGTCACCGAATCCTCAAGGTCCTTCCTTATCAAGGAACTGGCGTCCCTTCTGAATGAATCTGATTGTCAGGGCCATGGTGGTGGGGAGCACTCTGATTCAAATTCTCTTATCAGTGCAGTTGGCCGAGACAACTCTATAAACTGTCTTCTTCGTTGTTCTCGATCTGATTATGGTGCCCTTGCATCTCTCAACCGAAGCTTTCGCTCCCTGATCCGGAGTGGTGAGCTTTACAAGCTACGGCGGCAATCTGGGATCTCCGAGCACTGGGTGTACTTCTCCTGCAGTGTCCTTGAGTGGGTTGCATATGACCCCTACCGTGAACGCTGGATCAACTTACCTAGGATGCCCCACAACGATTGCTTTATGTATGCAGATAAGGAGTCACTCGCAGTGGGCACCGAGCTTCTTGTTTTCGGCAAGGAGATTATGTCTCATATAGTACTGAGATACAGCATTCTAACAAATTCATGGTCTCCTGGTGTAGAGATGAACTCCCCTAGGTGTTTATTTGGATCTGCTAGTCTTGGGGAGAAGGCTATTGTAGCTGGTGGTACTGATGCTCAGGGTACCATATTGAACTCTGCAGAGCTCTATAATGCTGAAACGCAAATATGGGAAACTCTTCCAAACATGAATAAGCCCAGGAAGATGTGTTCAGGTGTCTTTATGGATAAGAAATTCTATGTGGTTGGTGGCATGGCAAGCAACACAGAGTTGCTGACATGTGGTGAAGAGTATGATTTGGAGAAAGGCGTCTGGAGGGTCATCCCAAACATGTCCTCGGGGCTTAATGGTGTGGCAGGTGCACCTCCACTTGTCGCAGTAGTTAACAATGAATTGTATGCTGCGGATTATGGAGAAAAGGAGGTGAGGAAATATGATAAGGAGAATAACTCATGGATTACCCTTGGTAGATTGCCTGAGAGGCCGGATTCAATGAATGGATGGGGTCTTGCATTTCGGGCATGTGGTGAACGACTCATAGTCATTGGTGGAGCAAGGGCGATGGGAGGAGGGACTATTGAGCTAAATTCATGGATACCAAAAGAGGGCCCGCCAGAGTGGAACCTCATTGCAAGCAAACACTTAGGAAGCTTTGTGTATAATTGTGCTGTGATGGGTTGCTGATTTATTGTGATGCCACACGGATCACACATCTCCTTTCGTGATGGAAGGATGTGCAAAATTGGTTTGTTGGAGGGCATAAAATAGTGATTCTGCCTAATGGGTAATCTCCACCTTTTTGAGATTTCAGATTTTACTCAAGATTCAATAGAACAATATCTTCTGTTTAACTCCGAAATTTCTCTTGTTTTCCAGTTTTACCACTCATTTAATTTGCAGTAGAAGAATTTAAAATTTCTGCCCATTTTCTCTTAAGCATTGGAGTTCTTAGTGGTTTGGGATCATGCAATAGATTGAAACATTAATAATATCTTGTAGCCAAATATTCCTAAACTGCCTTTCATGTTTTTTTAGCTTCCTTGTGCCTTCATGTAATTTCATTATGGCATCCTACGCTTGAGGAAATAAATTGGTGTCTGGTTTTGTTGTGTCCTTGCTACTATGCATAGTTCCATTGCAATTTCTTTCAATCAACATTAGTTAAATAATTCCTACTATTGTTTTGTAATGTTTGTTTGTTCAGTTGCTTATATTTGTCTTCAGCTAATGCATTTCCATTTTGGCAATATTGTCGAATATTATATAGTTACTGGCATTTAGTTTGTCTAAAATAGATTTGGATGATTTCATTTCTTTTCTCCACTCTCACATAGTAGTTTGTTAATTGTCTTTTTTAATATGCCACTGAGTCATTCAGTGTCATCAAGGAAGATAAGTAGTTAAACTGTCCTGCTATATAGTTAAATTCCACAAACCCCCTTGGGCCCACCTCCACCGTATTATTAGTGCTTCTCCGGCAGACTGGCTAGTCATGGTTGACTAGTTGAGGTGAAGTGAGTTGTGTTCCAATCACAATCCGAATTTCTAAGGGTTTGTGGTTGGGATGTCTACACTCATCTGAACTTATCTTTTCTACTATGTTGGCTGTCCAGCTCTGACATTATATCAATTTGTAATTTACTTAAATTGGAGATTTTAATTGAATGTGTTGTGCAATATTTAAGGTTTACTTTTATTGTACCTGTCGCATTTGTGAATCAAAAAACAGTGTTGCAAAATTTTCATTTAAAGTCAGAATTCTTAGGTGGAACATTTCGATTTCAGTTTTTAATCAAACAGGTTTCCTTCTAGTTAGATTTCCAATCTATTATTAAAGGAGCCTATGGTATTACAAACAATCAATGCTCTAAAAAGAACCTCCCAGAGGTAAGTCCACTCAGAATGGTAAGATACACAGCAAGATACACAGAGGGTTATGTAGTACTTCTACTTATGACGGGTTTTGGTACACCATCATTGTTTGATGTCTAAGGCTTCATACAAAATTATACAGTTTGCAAAGATATATAAGGGCAATTCCACAACCTGCACAAAAAAAGCAGCTAAATATTATTATTATTAAACTTGACAAATATCTGTTGTATAAGGCTTTAGTGCTGGTGTTTGATTTTTTTTCTTTTCTTTTTTCTTTTTTCATTCCTGTCAGCTCATCTGGAGAAGGAAATATATCATGGACTCCACATGTAAAGTTTCATTCTCTTATCTGATAGGGGTGGTTGTGGTCTTCTTGCTGTTGTGTTCTATCATAGCAAAAAAAGCTAGGAGATTGTTTCCTGTGACATTTCATGTAGGATATAGGTTAGATTGATTTTTACATGTCATGATTAGACTAATTTGGTTTCTCATTATTTCCTTTATAGCAAGTACAAAAGTGCCTTTTGTGAGATCTTTTTTCCCCCCAAAAAATGGAGTAAACTTTGAAGTTGATCCAAGTGAGAAGGGGTGCCTGAGAAATGATTGGGTTGTTATTGTCCTGTTCAACAATGATCAAAAGGACAGGGAAGAAGATGTGTAGATCTAAGAATATCTAGAGGAAGCTGTCAAATTCAATGCGTGCCAGTTGAGGATGTTATCAAAATGATTGGTGTAGACGAACTTTCAAAGTTGACTGTCTGTATACAGATTAGAATAATAAAACTTGTTATGGTCTCAATCAGCATTTCTTGGGCATGAAGACAAGTCAGTTTCTGGGATGTGTTAGAGATTTTGACTTGATTTGAGCTTGATTTAAATAGAAGCAATTACTTTCTTCCATCATTTCCTTCATGGCTATAACTGTTTTAAGGCATCTTTGAAAGTTCTCATTTTGATTGTTCTCTTGTCTCTCCATCTGCAACTACTGAAAAGAAAATGCTTAAATTGCCACGTTATGAAAATACATTTTGACAGCTTAACTCATTCTTTTCTAAAAGCGAACTTGTTTAAAATTTTATTTGTCCATTTCAAACAATTGCTTACTTCAGCAGTTACCTTACTAAGTCATACTGCAATTCAAAGAAATGCAATCTGTTTGAATTCTTTCTTAAGTGATGTGTACCAAATGTCGTTAATTTGAAAATGACTGTGGACTTGAGGACCATATTAAAATTGATGTATCGTGAACTGTAAGTTGCAGCTGTGTTAAATGTTTTGTACTGATCCCAAGAAACGGTTAATTTTTGAATGAAAAGTTCTGCAATCTGATAACAGAAACAACCTGAAAGTTATCTGCATTCACAAATTGCTGCAGTGATTTGTTGTTGTTATTCAGCAGGTTCACCTTGCACATTTAATTATTTCATCGCTTGTCTGAGGAAACGTGGCTTTTGTTTCACCGCTGCTATATTAATGATGTTGCTTTTCTTGGGATCTTAAAATTTGGATGATGGAGAAGGGAAAGAGAAGAGGTTGGGTTTAGGTTTGGTTTGTCCATTGCTTGAGTTGGTTCGATGCTTGTTAAATCTGTTCCACTTTTTTTATGGTGGTCATTTCTTGACATGAATCCCCACAGGGATGTTGAGCTTCTGAGTCCATGGTAATCAAAATTGCATCTGTTTGCTTATTGGAATTAAACATTTTCTTTATCACCTGTAATAGAACTTCGATTTAACATTTTCTTTATCACCTCTAATGGAACTTCGATTTTGTGCCTTACAGTGAAGCTCAAGCACCTAGTTTTACTATTTCTTAGTCATTTGGCATCATTCTTAAATAGTTGGAGTGAAACAGATTTCTTTGTAGAAGCTTTTGATGGGGTCGGTGGCATCTCTTCGGGATATTTTTCTCTGAAACACTGCCCGATGTCTTGAGAACCTGTAGGTAGTGTCACAACAGTTAGTCTTTATGCAAGCTTTCTAAATGGGATTAGATTCATGGTTTGAGCTTGATCTTTGATGGATTTGTTGTTGGTATATTTTTTCCCTTTCATTTGCATAGAACTTTAAGAACTGGGGAAGTACCTCCATCAAAAATTTCAGGCTGGTCCACTTTGGTCATAAAGACCAATTTTCGTTGCTTTCCTTCTGGCTTAGTTCTGATATCGTGGAGTCCATGGTAATGTCATTGCAGGATATTATTGCAGTGGAGGGAAAGATTGCCCTCCTGACAAGTGTCAGCCTTGATTGACGATTCTCTTAAAAAGGTCACTCAGCTTTCGGCTCGTTTATTGAAGTTGGGTTACTGTATCGTGGAGGAAAAAAATTGAGACAGACCTTTTTTTATGGAAGAGAAGAAGAGTAGACTGTTCAGCCAAGTGACCAGAGCATTTTGCAAAGTCTTAGACTAACCATGCATTGGATTTTGCTATGGCGTTCTAAAGTTCTTTTTAATTATTTTATTATTATTTTTTTCTAGCCATCTATTTTAAGATGGACAATATTGATCTATTTATCAGTAATTAGTTTAATTGACTATGTGCATGATATGGTAAATAATTCCAAATTTAGATATAATTCTCAAACTAAAAGTTGGTAGGCATTTTGGAAGTTGTGCTCCGACACCTCCTCCTCCTTTCTTCTTTCCCCTTCCTGATAGAGCATCATCTCTTTTCACTAGGGTCGACATGTGGCGGTAGGGAGGTGAGCGGCGGAGGAGGAGGAAGGAGGGCAGTATGTGGCTACGGAAAGGTGAGTGGTAAAGGAGGAAGGGGGCACTGTATCCAAGCGGCGAAAGAGGAAAGGGATGGGGAAGTGAATGGCAAGGAGGCGAGTGTCGGCAGTATGGAGGTGAGCGATGAGCTTGATCAGTGGAGAGGTGGGTGGAGGAGGAAAATAGGTGGCTGTGGCGGCGGGTCCGAGCAGCGGAGAGGTGGAATGGAGGAAGAGGAGAAGGAGGAAAGGGGGTGGCTACGGCGATGGGCCCAAGTGGCGAATAGATAGGCAGAGGAGGATGATGGGGGCGGCATCCGGCGGTGGGGAGACAGGCGGTAATGAAGAGAAGCTACGAAGGAGGAGGATTAAAAATAATAAAATATTATTTTAGAAAAATAATAAATATAAAATAATGGTAAGATAATATCTTAAATGTTCTTTATAATAAATATTGTGAAAAGAATACTGTAGCACATGATGGATTACCGTTTATAACTTTATTTTTTGGTGATTGCTACTTTCCTTTCCAACAAGGGATGGTAATCAAAGTATTTTGGCAATGCTGCTGCTCCTGTCTTTTTGTGATGATCAAATTATACAAAATATGTTATCCATTTTTTCTCTTTTGTCGGAATGACTGAGAAGCATTAGCTAACTTACGTACATGAGTATAAGCTTTGGCTTTGAGATGTATCACATTGGTTTAGGATCAGTTATCAATTAACCAGCGACATAAATTTAGGGCATGAGATGAGGCCTAGGAATGTATTTAAAATAGCAGGTGAGTCTTGAGCAAAATTATATTTCAGCTGATATTGACATATTACTTGACACTTTTTGGTGAGAGAAAGACGTGCTACGTGATACTTGAAATGGTTTATTATCCCTCTATAAGTGGGATGTACTTCTGTGGATGTCAGGTATGTTTATCATAAGATGAGATGAACAGCATTGTTGACTGAGTTACGAATTATATCACCGGTCATTTTGCTGATGTCCTTTCGAGATATCTTTGTTTGTTGATTTTTTGGATTGTATTTATACTCGTACCATATGAACATTCCGTCTTCCCCAAAAAAAAGAAAAAAAAAAGGTTGATTGCTGCTCAAGTGACTCTAGGTGTACATCTAGAGTGTTTATCAAAAAATTTGGGTTTTTTTTTTTGATATCAAAATTTGGGTTATCCAATCCAAGAAGCCACTTTATCTTTGCTAGCGAGTCAATGAAATGTTAGGTGCAACCTCAGAAAACACGAGACATATCAATATCTTTCAACATCCTCTTCTGACCTATAACAGTGCGCGTTACTGTAAGGGGCAGTTGCACAACTATTGGCAAATTCCTTCTCATGGCTGGCATCTTTTTAAGTCCGCGACACTTGACAACCATAGCCTGTGATATGAGATTTTGGGTATTTTAACAAACAAGGTAATCAATATAAGAAATAAAATTAAAAAGAAAAGAGAAGAACAGAGAGGTGCATCTAATGAGTGATGAGTTTACACCTACTGTGGCTTTTGAGACCTGGCCGGACCTCGGCGCCGCCAATCCGACGGGATCCTTGGAGTGGTCAACCTGTCTGTTATCCTGCTCGGAGGAGTCGGCTTAGGGTTGCTGCAGAGCATCAAGGTGATGAAGGGATAGCGGAAGGTGTGTTTGAATGGTGGATTCAACTTGAAACAACAAATGTAGGAGAAATCCACTTGTTGAAGTGTATCTGATGGAGAAATGTCCGCTGCTTAAATCAGTCTCAGCTTTCAAGGAATAGTGAAAATGTTATGAGAGTGGCAGAATGTCAGCTGAATGGGATTGAAAACTTACCCAGAGATCTTATCTATAGGGCTCTTGGGTATGGTTTATACAGACGAGGGCTGACACCTATCCTCAAGCAAGTTGGATACATGTCTGCTTGTTTTGGTAATGATCATACATCCCCATCTCACCCGCATAGATTGTTTGCACATCATGCAATTAAGAAAACTATTCACAATTGTGGTTGAGCTCTCGTCGGTTACAGGAGAGTTTAACATTTAAAGCACTCTCCATGCATCGGCAACATAAGGGGCTCTTATTGGTTGGCTTGTGATCGGAGCTTCTGTTGATCAATCTTCTACATCAGCTGTGGCCCGTTCCAAGATATATCAGTTATCTTTTGTAAAATATGATCTGCATGCATAAAAGCATATTCTTGGTTCTTATTTACTTAGACCCAAAAATATCTGTAAAATAGAATATTGGTTGTTATAACGGCCATTTTTGCCATTCCAATAACAAATATATATATATATATATATATATATATGGCAAGTTTGGATAAGGCCAATCAGATTTAGGCTAAGATCTGATCAGATCAAAATTGGATAATGAAGATTCTACATTGATGATCTAAATAATTAGATACGATCGACTATCTCAAAACTGTTTGCACACTAAAAATTATATGATTTAAAGATTCCTAGTCTATGCATCAAATGATCAAAAAAAATATATCTAATTCAATTTTATTGAAACTGTCTAATTTTTGACTATTTGATACATAAGCTAGGAGTATCTAAATCATATGATTTTTATGTGTAAGTAGTTTTGAGATAGTAAATCATATACAATGACTTGTATTGTTGATACAAAATTTTATTATAGAATTTTTATTAATCGAATCTTAGTACAAATTTGATTGATCTGGTTTAATCTAATTTTTCTCCCTCTCTCTCTCTATATAAAAAAATAATAAAATCCAACAAAATTTATTGATGTCATTGTACCCAATCCCTTTGAGAGGTTATCAAAATAGGTCAATCACGGAATCATTCTTACGTTGTTTCTGTACACTTAGCTTTCAAATATTATTCATCAGAGAAATTAAAAAATAAATTAAATTAAAATAGAAGAAGAGAGCAAAAAATAAAGGCATAGTTAAAGCACCACCGCTCACCAGCCATGGTCGGCGGTACCATGGGAATCATCTACGATTGGAGAGATCCGTACGTCCCCAGCCGGGGACCATGGAGCGGTGTTGAGGGGCACAAATTGGCCCTCTGGAGCACGGAAAGCGAGGCCACTCTTCCGCTGGTCCCCACCCAAGCCAGCCCCTCATTGGCTCGATCGAGAGGACCACTAAAAGATGCAGCACGCAGCGGTACCACCAGAACGGAACCCCTCTCCCTCGAGAAATTATTGCATGCACCCGGTGCAAGTGAACCCGGGCAAATCGTGAAGCATGTTATGCACCGTGGGATTTGCATGGTCCAATTGCACCGGACGCATACAATGCGGAGGCCGCTCTCCTTATCCCTCTCTCCAAGTTCTTCACTGTTCCAATTTCGCGCCTCCTGTCTGTCGTACACCGGCTACGGTGTCCAGCTCGTGCATCTCATATAATCATGCGAGCCTATTTGTACTCGTTGCCTTTCTCTTTTGTCTTTTGGTCTCCTTCGTACCTCATGGACCACTTACTAACCGGATCCCTTCTTTTAGATGACTGTGCCGAGTTAACTATGACATATTTTATATAGAATATTTATATAATACAGATTTGAAAAAAATTGATCAGATTTGTATTCAGATATGATTAGATCAAAATTGAATAATGAAGATCCTATATTAATGATAAAAATTATTGAATATAATTTATTATCTCAAAATTAATTATATATAAAAATTATATAATTTAAAGATTCCTATCTTGTACATGATCAAAAAATATATTTATTTCGATTTTATTTAGAATATTCAATTTTTGACTATTTGATACATCGGATAGAGATTGTCAAATCATATATTTTTTTTATGTGCAAGTAATTTTGAGATAGTAGATCATATTTAATTATTTGAATCATTGATGTAAGATCTCTATTATAGAGTTTTAACCTAACTAGATTTAAATCTAAATCCAATCGATTTGATTCTAACCTAACGCTCTCTTTTTCTGTATGTATATATAAACCATACGAGATTCTCATCAAGATTTGCGAAATTTGAGATATCAGGCATATCGGGGAACGATCAATATTGAGATCGAATGAAAAACTCAGTTTATTCCCAATGAGGTGGGGGATGAATTCTGTTGCGGCCAATCCCCTCGTCGCCTGGTCGTCAGGAGCGAGCACCTGCAAGGGAAGTCCACTCAGACCGGAGGGGGCTTCTGGCGGGGACCCTCCGACGGTCAAATCAGAGAGGAGACTAGGCAACAGTAAGAGGAGAAAACCAGGGGGGCTCAGCGATGGAGCGGGAGGAGAGGTTCGAGTGGGTTACCTCCAATCAGGTCCCTTGAGCTGTTGCCTTACCCCTTTTATAGTGGGAGGCGGTATGGTTCCACCGTCCGTGATGTTGACAACTGTAGAGCCGTCAAATCGCCCTGGGCTGTCACTTCACCGGGGTTTGCCATGTTGTCGATGGATTGACAGGTTCTAAGAATTAATTGACGTCCTTGGTAGGACTCCTCCCCAGGTCCCTGGCAGGG
>KE504635.1:3438525-3471364 GCA_000441515.1 Elaeis oleifera | reverse complement strand
ATAGTCTTAGAGGGCTGGCCGACTGTGTGTCGGGAGTCGGCCGTCGGGTAACGAACTTCGGAGTGTGACCGGCATCCGAAGGGTCCATGGGAGTCGGGTGTCTGCCGCTCGCCCTGACGGTGAGTCGGCGTCGTCCCCAACCGGCCTAGAGTCGGCTTCCGGGCGGTCGGAGTCGGTGTCGGCCAGTCAAGCCGACACGCTCAGGCCGGCCATCACCGACAGTCGTTGTCGATCATCGCCCGTTGTCAGTCGGGCGGAGTCGGTCGGTTGGTCCGTCCTGAAGATGGGCCTGTGTCGGGACCCGCAGAGGAGTTGCCGCCGGATGGTGTCGGAGAGCCGGCGTCGGTGAGTCGGTGTCGGGATCCGTTGGAGAGTCGGTATAATGATCAGTCGGCGTTAAGGTCAGTCGGTATATCCCAATAAATTTTATATTTTTCAACATCTTGGTTGATTTTTCAGAATCAGAATATCGAACTCTTGGGATTTTTTGACATACTTTCGTGGCATTTGATTGACGAGCCTTTATGTCTTGATTGTGATTTTCTTTCGTAGCCTTGGCAATGGCAAACAGTATGCATGAGATGTATTTCAGGAGTTTGCTTGTAGCACTATTTATTGATGCTGTGACAGGGTGGGGCATCTGTCATCCACCTAATGAAGCCAGGGCTCTAATAGATTTGGATAGTTGGGCTGATGAGCAGGCCTCATCAGATTCACGTCTAGCCATCAAGTTTGGAACAAATCTAGGAGGCAATGGAGCTTTTTAGTCATAATGAGCTGATTATTGAGGCCTTATGAGTTATAATTATCCCGGATTACTTGGAGATGCATCATCCATAACTCGAATTTGTGTAGATTTGATGTTGGCTTGCAGAATAATGTCTAGGATAGCCTAAGATCAAGTTGCACAAGCTACCCAACCTGAAAAAAGAAGAAGAAGAAGAAGAAGAAGAAGAAGCAGCAGCTTGAATGGACTTGAACATGCGAAGCTTAAATTTTAAACTAGTGAGGTTTGAAAATCTCATATTGGGCCAGACAGAAAGTTTAGATGCTAGGTATTGCAGTCAAGAGCTCATAACTCAATACGTGAGGTATTATTCATTTTAGCATACGGTCCATAACCCAGAGATTGTATAGGCCGTTTTGGACCTCATGGTTTACTTCTTAAAAGGCGCCTCACGTGGGAAGGATGATCCCTTTCTATATAAATCAGATTTTCTCTTAACTCCAACCAATATGGGATTAATGATGTCATTCTTTTTACACCACAACATAGACCCCCAAGTCAAAGAGCAATCTGTATACTCCACAAATTGTGTCTGTGTACTCCCACAAAATGGTATAGGCGAAAGAAGCCCCACAGTCCATGAAGGGTAATGCCCTCCTTCTAGCATTAATATTGCAGTCAAGAGCTCATGGTTTGGCACGTAAGGTATTGTTTGCTTTAGTCTATGGCCCATGGCCTGGAGATTGTATGAATCATTTTGGACCTCATGATTTTATCTCTTAAAAAATGCTTCATGTGGGAAGGATAGTCCATTCCTATGTAAATCAGATTCATCCTTAACTTTAATCAATATGGACTTCAACCAATATGGGACTAATAATATCCTTTCTTCGATACCACAACATTAGGCTTCAATTGACCCTAACTCCACCTTGGCCGGTTGATTCAAATTAAAAACCTCTGATTGCTAAAAAAAAAAAAAAAAGGAAATGTGACAACCAGGATGGGTTACAGTTCACATTTGTCTCTCTCTCTTTACAGTTCACATTTGTCTCTCTCTCTTTTTTTTTCGAAAAGATGGCAGGTCTCGATATCCAAAATATGTCTAGCAATAGCAGCATACAGAAGGGATTAAAAATGAGAGGGCAATGGATTGCCATCTTCAGAAGAGCAATTCTCCAACTAGTGCGACAAGCTAACCAATCACCTGGTTGATTCCCTTGTTTGATGGACAGAGAACTCTGAGATAGATGGAGCCAAATTTCTGATGGCTTGAAGCAGGGGATGTTGGAGCTTTGTTGAATCTATGCAGGCTTTTGTCCACTAAGTTACAATCATACACTCAAAAGCCTACTAGAGTGGCCTATGATTAGAAAGCCAGCACCAGCAGTAGTATCCATTAATGAGCCATTGAAATTAACTTTCACTGATCCAAGGTGGGGCTAACCAATAAGATGAAGAGTGTTAACACACCTATTGGTATGCTCGTGCCTCCCATCGAATTAACTTCCACTGATCCAAGGTGGGTATAACCAAGATGGGTAGATTCACACCCATTGATACCTACAATTTCTGGTAAAAACCATCCACAGTAACAATGGTCAGCTCAAAATAGCCTATGGTGCATTACCTTCTAATTTACATGATCTACGGATTAAGTCCATTTAATATTATCTATAATAATTTAGGATCTTATCCAAAAAAATTTAATCGAAAGATATTATTTGGAATCATCCTTCTTGTACACTCGATATAGATATCAAAATCTTCTCAGCATAAATCTAATATAGAACTAAATACTCGCTCGAATGAGTCATCATGTATCTCATTGTCTATATTGAGCAACAATATCCTCTATTTCAGTGGTATATTGGAGCTGATCAACATTGATCTCTTTATATCTGGGGATAGAAGAATTCAAGGGACTCTTCTAAAGATCCACGCTATTGCCATCTCCAATTACCCATTAGACCCTATGTTTAAAAGACGGACATGGTGGTGTGATGCAGATAGATTGATATTCTACCCTGATTGATAGCAGTAATTGATCGTAATATCCTTTAGGTTCCTATAACCTCTAGGAGAAGTCATGCGCAAAAGCAAACAATCCTCAGCAAGCAAGAGATGAGAAACATTTGTCCCATAATGATGTGGTTCATATACTCTTGCAGTCATCTTGTCACTGCTGCACAAGATATCATGAGCGATACTACGAATAAGAATGGAGATAAGAGGCATTGATAAACATTTGAATTAGGTTACTAGAGGCACTAAATATTGTAATAATTGATGTTATTTATAAGAATTTGATGTTCTCTAATTTATTTTGCAGGTAATTGAGAGTTTGGGTTCATATGATTCCAATTAGACTCAAATTGGAGGTAATCAGCTCCCATTCAAATATAAACGCAATATAAAGATCAAATGTCAAGAAGCAACCTCTCCAATCAAGGGTCCAGATTAGAAGATAAATGAAATCAAGTGTGAACACGACTAATCATTCAATGGAGGAGAAGCAAGATGCTCCATTTAATGGCCCAGATTTCAGACCCCATCTCATGAAACCCAAGAAGCATGGCACCACATTCCTAGCCATCACATAATGTACCGCCCCAACTTATTTTTAGCATGGATTTTCACATGAAGAAAGGAAGAAGTGCCGCCCCATCTCAAATCTCCAAGCCCACACCCTTTCTTTCTTACATGTTAAAAGCTCTTACGCCCTTCTTTTTATTTCACACCCTTTCTCCCATCTTTCTTACATGTCTCAACAAAGTTCTTCATGCCTCCCTTCTATTATCACACGCCAAAAAGGAGCCCTTCACACCTAAAAACTCTCTAAACCCTAAAAGCCCTATCTCCCACTCTATAATAAGATCCCAAGGCCTCCATCTTGGATCATCTCAGCCTTCTCTATACCACCACCGTCTTCCAAACAGCCTCTAATGAATCCCACGCTATAGCCTCTCATCTCTCATTTCTTCTATCTAAAACTTCTAGAACCGCAGTCCTATCCCTCTGGCGCTATCATCCATCCTTCTGTCACTTCCTACCACCTTCCAGCTACTACTCTAGAGTCTCCTCAGCTCCAGAATGTCAGCAAGCAAAAGTTCCATAGCCAACTAATTTTCTGTCTCGAAAAATCCCTGAAGTACTTGTAACAGGCAGTGTTTTTCTTGATTTATTTTTGTACTTCTCTTTTCTATGAAATAAAGATTTGATTTCAATTCTATATCTTTTTATGTGTCCTTTATTTGAAATCATATTTGGAATAGTCTATACTCTTGGAACGACCCGTGATCTATGGGTACGATTTGTACTCTTGAGATAGATTATCTTTAAGTACGATTTTTTTACCTTATATGCATCTTATCTTGACTAGTCTATACTCTAAAGGGACGCACCGTGATCCAATGGGTACAGACCGTGCTCTCACCAGGTAGGTTATATCTTGATAGATGGCATACAGATTAATTGCATAGTAGGAGAGTATTAACTGTCTGCCAAGTAATCGGGTGAAATCCTGAGATATCTCTCTCTTGCTCTTATTTCACTTTTTGTTAGTGTATACTTTACTTTGTTCAAATTATTCTAGTTAAACAATTGATTTATTTTCTTCTTTCTAATCTAAAGTACTTGAACATAACTTGGCCCATAATTCCTGTGGATACGAGCCTCACTCATTACTATCTATATAGTTTTAAGTTAGTAATTTATTTTTGATGCCTACGACAGCGGTCAGGCATTTTCAGTGTAAGACGATAGTGGTAGCACCATCAATAATAACAGCAAAGGAAGTTTCATGGATACAACCCTCAATCCAAGAGATGAACCGGTGATTGAACCCAAAATGCTGAAGTATGGCATGAAGAACCCCAAAGCTGATATCTGTTTACGAGAGATGTAAATAAGGGATGCAGCGACAGGTTGCATATACTGTACTCATTGTTCAGCCTAGATACCTATATGAACATGGTTGTGGTGCAAAACTGTACTAACTTCATTGCTTACCAGATCTCTTAGAATTTCTCAAAACCTGAACTTTGAAAGTCTATGATTGGACTCATTCAACCTCTACCTACGGTAGGAACCTGCGACTCCTTATTGGACATTGGATATCTATGAGAAGAAGAGTTAAGGGGGTGTTTGGTTCGTAACCAGAATCAGAATAGAAATAGGAATCGGAATGGCTTGGAATTGAAATCGGAATGGCCAAATCCCCTGAAACGTTTGGTTCGTGATCGGAATCAAAATCGGAATCGGAATTGGAATAGAAAATTGAATCTATAGAGGAGAGTAGGGATTGAGTTCTATATAGATTAAGCCATTCCTATTCCATCTCGAAATCAGAATCGGAATGGAACTCCTTCCAACCAAACGGTTGGAATGGGAGTCACCCATTTTGATTCCGATTCCAAACCCCACCCTCTCCAACTAAACACCCTCAAGAGAAGATGCAATTCAGATCCGCTGGGAAGTCGAAATTTTTTTGAGAATTAGTAGGAGAATTTCGGCCAAAATTGAGGTTAGGATGGAACTCAAACCTAGCTCATCGATACCAGCTTCCAAAGAGCTTACCAATTGCACTGTTTGGCACTCTTCTACAACATGAAATCTATTTTTCACTTTAATGAAGTAAACAAGGTGATCTTGTCCAATCTACATGAGGAAACAAGTGGCTGGGGCTAAAAAAAGCTGATAAATATTCCTAAATTTTAAAAATCCTGAAGAGAAAGCCAAGTGTTGCACATATATTTTTTTCTTGATTTCCAAATGTGCCATAAAGTAATTTGATGAGCACAATGCCAGAAAGGGAGAGCTGAAACATTTTCCTCTCAAGATCCTTCCTTTTTTGACCCCTGCATTCATAAGAACTCTATGAAACTCCTCGGTTTCATTGTAAGGAACCTTCCCACATTGGAGAAGATTCACAACCATCTTTAAAGGTATCACTCTTCCACTCCTTTTCAAAAAATGAAAAAGAGTACATAAATCAAAGAAGAGTTAATTTTGCAATCCTATATTAAACAATAGATTTTGGTGATGCTCCTTCCTCTTGATTAAATTCATTCATATTTTCATGCATGTATAACACTAATCTATCTCAATGTATATGATTAAAAAAGCTTCAATTATACATGATCACATCATCCATGATTTTAATGTTGGTGATATTCTATATACAGAGTCCTTACTCTGCTTGAGTTTTCACATGCAATGCGCTTGTCAAATCTAGTTATTTTCATAGTAATATGGCCATGTGGGCAGGATTTAGGGCATTGCTACATATTTTATTCTTAAATTATTACTCTGATCATTAAATTAATACACCAATTTACAAATAGGTAGATTGTATCAATTGTACCTCATCTATTGCCAAGCTAATTATATTTTTAGAAATAATTACAAAAACACCTCTTAAAATTTGGCTCATTTACATTTAGACCTCAAAAATTTAAAAAACTGCAAACAAACCCCAAAACTTTAAAATCGTTGCAAGTGGCCTAACCATCTATTTGGATTCTAACACCATTAATAAATAAAAAAAAAGATGAAAATATTCTTGTCTCCAAGAGATTGTCTTTTATCATTTATCCACTTGCACAAGTCTCAAAGTGCCCCTTCTATTATCATTTATTCGTTTGCACATATTTTAATGCATCACATTCTTTGTCATTTATTTGCCAGGTGGATCTTAAAATGCTCATGTCTCAATCATCGATTTGCATGCACAAATCTTAAAGAGCTTGATTCTATCATCCTTTCACCTACACAGATGGCAAAGCACTCAATCTGTGATTCATTTGTTGGTACAGATCTAAAAGTGTTGCATCTACAATCCATTCATCTGCATAGATCTCAAAGCACGAAGTCTCTTATCATTCATTCACCTATACAAATCTCAAAGTACTTTATCCTTTATCATCCATCTATTTACATAGATTTTAAAGCATCCCATCCTTAGTTATTTATCAACCTACATAAATCTTAAAACATCCTGTCCTCTATCATCCATTCATTTACATAAATCTTGATATGATCTATCCTCTATCATCCATCCATCCATCTATACAGATTTCAAAACACTTCATCTTCTATCATCTATTTACTTGCACAAATTTTGAAGCACTCCAATCTTTTGTCACTCATTTGCTTATATGGATTTCGAAGTATTTCATCCTTTGTTATTCATTTATTTGCAAAAATCTTAAAATAGTCCATCTTCAATCATCCATCTTTTTACACATATCTCAAATACTTCATCCTCTATCATCCATCCACCTACATAGATTTTAAAGTACTTAATCTTTTGTCATTTTTTGTCTACACAGATCTCAAAGTGCTCCATATACTATCATTATATGCTTGCACAAATCTTAAAGTCACTTCATCTTTATCATTCATCTACCTACACAAATCTCAAAGTACTCCATCCTCTATTATTATTCATTTACATAATTTAAATATTTAATTTATCATCCATCTACTTATATAGATCTTAAAAAATGAGTCATTTATTCGCTGGCATAGATCTCAAAGTACTACTTTTCTTCTTTTCTTTTAATTCTCATCAAAACAAGAGCTTTTTGCTATATTAATGAGAAGGGTAATTTGAAAATTTTATAAAATTAATATATCAAATGACCTTCATGTCATAATGTTTTGCAATGGAGGACTTTGCTATGATTTTAATGTTTGGGTTCCATCTCTAATTTTTTAGATGTTTGAGGTTCAAAGACAAATGAACAAAATTTTAAGGGAAATTTTTCTATTTTATGCTGGACCGGCGAAATGAACGGTGATCTAGTAGGTGATCTAAGCACTTTCCCAATCAATAACATCACGGCAGCATTAAAACCCAAATCTAAAGGGAATCACTGAACGGACGGCTCGGATCGGCACACATCTCACGTCTGTCTGGCATCGCAGCACTCGTCTCCCCGACTCGTCCACCTTACCAGCTCTTCTCTTTCCTCCGATCGAGACGAAAACCTAACCCTAGAAGGCGCCGCTGCGGCCTCCGAGCTTGAGATTGATGATCTGAGGGGGAGCATGAAGGGGGCCGCGCCACTCCTGCCCCACCCGTCCGACCTCTCCGCCCCTCTCCGCCGCTTCCTCGCTGAGCGGCTCCGCGCCGAGGACGACCTCTCTCGGGCCCCGACCTCGAGGTGGAGCTGCGGGCCGGTGCTCGGATCTCGAGGCGTCCCTGTCCGATCTGGGATGCCGGTTCTCGGAGAGCATCGCTGCCTTCGCTTTCCGATCGGAGGAGTTTGGCGGCCGCCTCGGCGAAGTCCGTGCGGGATTAATCGGTCTCCGGTCGTCCATTGCCGGGCCATCAGTAGGTAGTCCATTCCATTCTCTCGCTTCAGATTTGTAGAATTAGTGTTTTCTTTCCTTTTCTTTTTTGGTTTGTTCACTGTGGGGATCGGAACGGTTACAAGAAGGGAGGAGCCAGCAGATCCATGCGGAGGAGCTGCCAGCGCTTGCGAAGGAGGTGGCGCGAGTGGAAACAGTTCGAGCTTATGCTGGTAAGTTAATAAGGCAAAGTTCCATTGGAAAATGTATGAGAACTGGCTTCAAATTGGATTTTTTTATTTTTGATTGGTATTCTTTGTATGCTTAAGATGTAGAAATGATAACTTATGTTGGAATTTGTGTTATGCACAAGAAATTAATTGATATTTGAAGGGAAAAAGTCTTGATGATGGTGATGATGATAATGGGAATGATAGATGGCTTCAGACATTAAGAATCGATGGAAGGTAGGAAATTTACGTAATTGCAAGGATAACTACTCAGTTGTTAATATAATCTGGTCAAGTTAATTGACTTAAATGGGCTAAATCTGAATTTTAGGATCAAACACATGATAACAAACACCTTTATATAATCTAAATACACTATTTGAGCAGGTGATATGACAAGCTTAGAATTTCATATCTAAAGCATGAGCTTCACCAGGCATGAAATTGAGGGAGAAAACCAGGAAAAAGGAATATCCCGTGATTATTAAATCTAGTGAAGTTCTAGGAAAGCAGGCAACATTTAAAAAGTTGGGATAGGTTAGCTTCTGGATGCACTGAGCACCTATGCATGCAAATGTAGGCAAGAGAATGGGGACGAAGATAAGTGAGTGGGGATTTTAGCAACTGCTGGTTGGCAAGTTGAAGGGAAGAAGGAAGTGGGAATAAAAGCGAAAGAAGCTTGTGTGGGTCGGTTCATTTCAACTAAAAGGATAAAATGTGTGGGAGAGGTGACGAAATGAGGGTGGGGGTAAGCAAAATATCTATTCAATTAAAGGGAGGGAGAGAAATGAGGGAGCAGGTGGGAGGATTAGAACATCTTCTTAAGAAGTGCCTTTCTCTCTTTCTAACCACCTCTTTCTTTGCCTTTTTTTTTTTTGCCCCCAACATTTGGCCCCTTATGTCCCAAAGCATCAATCCAAACTATACGACAGATGGTTGCGACTAAATATAGTAAAGGCATGTGCTTTCTTTTTTGCCTAGGTATTTTGCTAGACATAGAGAAGTTGCACCTTTTGAGTTCCTAAGTAAAGCTATCTCACCTTTGGTAGGTGAGTCATGAAGTTGATGCCTTGATGCTTCTTCAGGAACATTGAATAGAATTTTCTATTTTCATGTTTTCCTCTCTTTGTCATCTTACACATTCCATTTTCAGTTGTTCTCTTTATAAAGACCATATAGGTAGAGCCTTAGATTGCATGTTAACAAGGAATTAGCATTAGGGGTAGCAATGAGTCGGGTATTGGTCCAGTTGTCCGATATCCGTACTCGCCCTGTCAGGAAAAAAATCATATCCATACCCGCCTGTACCCGTCTTGGGTCGGCTCTAAGGATGAGTCAGATCCGGGAGGGTATACCTAAATCGGTTTCCTTCTTTGTTCTCCATCTCCTCCACCGCCCCATCCTAAAATCCTACAAAATATCGTGCTTCCACCAAGATTAAGCTCTCAAAACCTCAAAGGACCAACTCACACCACCACAACTCGCACAAAATCCCATATGCTCGAGAAAAAATCCCAACCAAACCTAAAAATCCCTTCAATCTCCCTAAGGTGCTTTCCTTCCCACAGATCTCCGAAAAAGAGAATGAAATGAAAAGAAAAGAAGCAAAAGGGAAAAAGATCAATCTATGTGGAAAGGTCTTACCTTTATTTTTTAAATCTTTCCTTCGTTTGGTTGATTTTCCTATGTTTCCCCTGGTGTTTCTCTATTTTTTTGGCCCTTAAGAGTCTCAATCAGGTAGGAAATTGGGAAGCTTAAACGATGGCTAGGTTTTGTCGAAACCCTAGCTGCCGAGCAACCATCACTAGGGGTGGGGAGTAGGGATCCGCTGGCCATCACAGCATTGCTTGGGTGTCAAGGTGGCCGGGTCATCGGGTGGGGGTCGGGGCGGGGGGGCAGGAAAAATTGCCACCCCTACTTAGCATATCTCATATTATTGTAAGATTTGATATGTAATGATAGATGGTGCCATTCACTTGTTGGTGGTATTATTAGACTAGGGCATAATCTATCATCTAGTTAGTTGATTAAATGAGAAATTTTTTCAAATGATCCTCTTATATGCTTAAAGTTTAAACACAAAAATGTAAATACACACTCCACGCAAAGTACTCATATAATAGCTTTTGTAAGAATTCCTAAATTTTGATGTTTCACCTAAATTTTTTTATGATTTCTCAATATACATAAAGTAATCACTATCTCTATGTTGCATGTCTCTTCATGTCAAGCATTTTTAGATGTTCTTTTTCCTTAATTGCATTCCCATGAGCACAATATCTACTGCATCATGGTGTAAAGCATAGCCTTCTTGTCATTTTTTATGGGTTTTATAAGATTTTTGTATGCTAAGGTTTTCATCTTGGTTGAGATCTCAGTTTATATTAGTAACAGACAGCCCCCAATATGACAGAAATTATTGCCCTCTATTATGTTGGTGTATATAAACTGATAAAGTTTGAGATATAGGCGAATATGATATCAATATATCAGCTGATATTTTCTCATTAGCTTAAATAGATATTTAACTAGTAAACCTAAAGACATGCCTTAAAGTAATTGCTAATATTAAATTTTCCATGTCAGTCAAGATTTTGATATCGTGGTTCAAAAATTTGTGTCGAGATCTCAGAACATCTCGTATCATTCTAAATTTCCTCAGCTTTTATCTTTATTGAGATAAACCAAGATCTCAGTTCATGCCAGTCTCAGTCAGACACCCAGATGACTGATACCTTGGTTTTTGAAAACCTTGTTGTATACACTTTATTCTATGCCAATTTTGGAAACAGTACTTTTGATTACCTTTTTAACCCTCCATTCACATAGAGCTTTTCTTTGTAACTTATGTATATCTCAAATTTTATGCACTTCTACCATTTGTTATATGGAAGCATAGAGCGCACAATTGAGACCTAATTGTGGGAAGGTTGCATATAAGACTCGTGCAATGGCACTTTCTCTGGGAGTTAAGATTGTTGCCATCTGATATGGTGCTTTCTGATCAACATGTGTTGCAATTAGGATTTCAAGGATTGAAATGATAGTGTGTTTTTAAATTAAAAAAAAATCTAATTTCAATTTTTAAGTTCTTTTATTTTTAATGCATCATTTGATGTATAACAAAGATTTGATATCTATTCTTAGGTTTGAAGGACTTAGATGAACCAAGATGTGGCAGCTTAAGTTAGTACATGCCACATGTCCAAGTTGATAATTTGTCTAGCCCATAGTTGTTCTGGCCTTCTTAAAATATTTGGTAGGGTTTGGTTAGATATGTATTGATCCTGGATCAGGATTAGGTCAAGATAGAGCTACACCAATTTTTGGTTGGGTTGCTCTTGAAACTCATTCGTAACTTGGTTGACATGTTACAACCTTGGTTATCTCTTGACTGGACTTATTAAAAATACCCTTACTCTGAGGTCTGACCTCCTATATTGAAGATACAACAGAGGTTTCTTATGTACTTATGGTATAACCTGGACAACTGTACATCATATTTCCCCTTATGAGATCAAACTACAGATATATAACAATTATATGCACTCAAGAAATTGTAGAATTGCATCTTGATTAAATAATAAATAGTTTACATGCCGTGTGAAAGCTGTTTGATGGTCTTGCAGAGAGAAGGCTATGAGGTACTGAACTTCAAATGGATAGCTCTAGGTTTTGTAAATTTACCCTGGGCATCAATGGATGTAAATTCTGCCTAACGTATTTGGCTTATACGGAAGAATGCACTCTGGACTGTGGAACTATTCTGGATGGGCATTATTGTGAGAATCCCAATAACAAGAATTGAGACTGAGTTGAGTTGGAAATGCCTGTAGTCTTTACTTCTATTTAATCTCTTTAACAAAGATCATGGAAGTTTTGCATCCGTTGTATAACTTGAGTTGATTATTGCATTTATAAGTTCTTACAATTTTATAATCAGTGCTTTTATGTGAAAAAAATAAAATTCAAATTTGCCTGTAATTAAAGTTCTAGCTGATAATATCACTAATTTGTTTCCATTCATCATGTTGATGAAGTATTGACTGGATTTCTTTTAAAAAAAATTTAACAGAGACTGCATTAAAGCTCGACAGTCTGATTGGTGATGTTGAAGATGCAGTTTCTTCTTCTGTGACAGTGAAACTTAGATCTCCTCATGCAGTTAACTCAAAGGTGAGAGATTCATGTTCTAGAATAGGGAGGGGTATGCTCTTCCAAATTTTAAGCTGCTAAACCTTCTTCACTTTTTTTCTTTTTTCTTTTTGGCCTTTTAATTCATACTGTAGGAAATTCGCCTGAGGGTCATCAACTCTCTCAAGCAAATAGAGGATATCTTAATGTCTGTTATAAAAACAAGGTCTCAATGGGCTCATCTTGTCTCAGCCGTAGATCACAGAGTCGACCGAGCTTTAGCTGTTCTTCGACCTCAAACAATTGCTGATCATCGATCTCTTTTAGCATCCCTTGGTGGCCTCCTTTGCTTAGCAGTTCAAATTTTGCAAATCCAGAGACAGGAAAATCAGCTGAGTCTGGCAATCCTCTTATCTCAATGAAGGGGGAATTGAAGGGAAAGTACTGTGAGAGTTTCCTTTCCCTATGCAATTTGCAGGAGTTGCAGAGACGGAGAAAATCTCGACAATTGGAAGGACATAATTTGGACATTGCATTGCATCAACCATTGTGGGTCATAGAAGAGCTAGTGAATCCAATATCCATCACATGGGAACGCCATTTCTCAAAGTGGGTTGAGAAGCCTGAGTTCATTTTGCACTTGTTATAAGATTACAAGGGATTTTGTAGATTCAATGGATGAGATATTGCAACCGCTGGTAGACAAGGCCAAACTTGTAGGTTATAGTTGCAGAGAGGAGTGGATTTCAGCAATGGTGACTGCATTATCTACTTATTTGTCGAAAGAATATTTCCTAAATATGTTGATCTTCTACAGGAAGGCAATTCAAGTGATGTTTCATCACAGGCTAGAATCTCATGGCTTCATCTTGTTGACTTAATGATTCTTTGATAACGAATGCAGTCCTTAATCACAAATGCAGGACTACTGCTATCTCTTAAGGAAGATGAGAGTTTGCAGAGGGTCTCAATTCTGTGTGTCTTTGTGATCGTCCAGACTGGCTTGAGATATGGTCGGAGATTGAGCTCGAGGAAATGCTAAATAAGTTGAAACCGGTGATGCAGGATGAGAAAAACTGGAAACAAGGATTGAAGGGCAATTCTGATGTCTGGGTCAGAAGATTACAGATCTCCTGCAGTTTCTGGTGCTGTTCTCCAAGCTCTATCTTTGCTGATTGATAGGTCCCGGCCATTGCCAAGCATTTCTCTTAGAGCAAGGTTTGTGAGATTGGCTGGAGCTCCACTTGTGCGGGAATTTCTTGATCGCTTGCTTCACAGATGCCAGGAAGCTGAGGGTCTCACTGCTTTGGCTGATGATGATGCTATACTCAGGGTTTCCCAATCCATCAATGCAGCTCGATATGGTGAATCTAAACTGACAGAATGGTGCGAGGATGTATTCTTTCTTGAAATGGAAGCTCTATCCACTGAGGATACTGGTGGAGGATGTATTTTTGAGGAGGAGATGAGCAGTTTGCAAGAGTTCAGAACAGAATGGGTTGAGAAAATCTCAACCGTCATTCTAAGGGGATTCGATGTGCGCTGCCGTGACTATTTAAAATAAGAAGCAGTGGCAGGAGAAGACTGAAGGACTGGCTGTATCTAGGACCTTTATTGGTGCTCTGGACTATCTCGAAGGGAAGATCTCCAAACTTGAGGGGAGTTTAAATGCGATGGATTTTGTTGCAGTGTGGAGAGGTCTTGCTGGTGGTGTGGATCAACTGATTTTAAGTGGAGTTTTCATGAGCAATGCGAAGTTTCACAACAGTGGTGTTGAGAGACTTGGTGTTGACTTGGAGGTCTTGTTCCGGGTGTTTGCTGCATGGTGTTTGAGGCCTGAAGGCTTCTTCCCAAGGCTGTATGAGGGTCTGAGGCTGTTAAACATGGAGGAGAGACAACTCAAGGATGAGATGTCAAGGGCAAAGGAGAGATGGTTGAGGGAGAATGGTATTAGGCATCTAACAGTATCAGAGGCAGAAAAATAGTGAAGAATAGGGTCTTTGTGGATGATTTTTTTTATTTTTATTTTATTTCACAAAAAAAGATGGAGGAAGTAAGATGCTTCCTGTGGGATTACATCATTCATTCAGTAAGAGCAGAATAAACGGACAGCAGTGTTATAAGTTTGAAATGTTCGGCTGGGAGGTTGGTGCATATGGGTCTATGGTTTCCCAAGTATGACTCTTCTTCTAATTCTTTTTTCAAATTTTTAAATTTATGAGCTTGATGTCATTTTGTTATTTTGAAGAATCTAGCAACCCAAACCAAACATTAGACATCATATGACAACCAAAACGACACATTGACAGCACATGACAACCCAACCAGGAGACCGAGAAGCAGAACCAACAAAACAGCCAGCACGGATAAGGTTATCAGCATTCGCTATCGGATTCCTGGTCGAATCCACCGTCAAGGGATACTGGTATGTGCTGTCAAAGACTAGCTAAGTGCAGTCTTTACGTGTTACCCAGGAAAAAAAAATGAAAGGCGGTCATTTCTGCCTCTCTCTGCCTGCCTTCATGGGCTCTTGTCACTTGGTTGTGCTGCAAGCAAACCACAGAGCATTAGAGTATCCACTTGGACTAGTTGTTTATCAAATCCTTCGAAACAAATAACCTCTTGTGTACGTTTTGCTATCAGTTATTACTGAAAATTAAGGTTTCTAGATGTCGTTCCCTGGGGTGGTCTTATATTACATGTGTTTACTAGAATCAATGTTCTTTCACTTGCATATGCTCTGATTTATCGATGTTAAGATGAGGTGTGGAGTCTATGTAAGAGGAGAATGATATTTAGAGGATTATAGTAAGGTATGTTTAGTTGGGAAGAGTTGGGACTCTATAACGAAGATAAGTAATTTTATTTCAGTTGTTTGATAGGGAGGAGTTTCAATCCCTATCCTCCAGAGGATACTGAAATTTTATTTTCACATCAATTCTGGTTTTGATCACAAAATAAATATATTAAAAAAATATGATCATCCAGATTTTTATTTCAATCTATTTTAATTCAGATTGTGAATCGAACCGAACACTCTAGTCAAGAGGGGAAAAAAAAATGGAAAGAGGAAGGCAAGAGAAAATGCTGTTGATTGTAGGGGACTGAGGCCATGCATCCAGATTTGAGTAGGAATTTTTAGCTGACAAATCAGGACAACTTTATAATTTCCATCTCGCAGCGGTGCAATAATGCTGGCCATGTACCCAAGTCGTAAAAATGTGCACTCAAGTTGCAGACCATGTCACTGTTCTCGGTACGGGATAATTAATGGAAAAAAAACCAATCAATTATAGACTACAGCATTTGTGGTGCATTCAGTGGATGTACAAAGCGGAAACATCCAGTTGCAGCCTTCTGTCGGGTCAAATGTTTGACATTGTATCACATTATGCCAAGTCTGGGCTGGATATCACTCACCTAAGATAATATAAAAGAATAAATTCGACAGAAAAAAATATATATATATATCTAAGAAAGCTATATTTTAGAGCCGCCACGATGACCGTCGTGCAGGCTGGATAATTTTTTTTTAAAAGGGTCATGATACGGAGGACATGAGCATGTGACCACCGGCGCCGGAGTCCCCCAGTGGCACAAGTTGGATCCGTAGGGCGAGGTCCCCGTCCTCGGTCCACGCTGGTCCCTCCTTGTGCCCAAGATGAGTGCCGTCCTGATGCGATCATGTGGCCGACAACTTGTGGCAGTGTCGACATCGCCCGGACGCTCTGCAAGGAGAAGGAAGGATCATTTTGGGTTCAGAAGTCATCGAGGGACCGGGAATCGGCTGAGATCCCCTGTGAGCTTGTTGTGGACTAAATGTACATCCTAGCTGGATCTAGCCATCAGAATGGATCAGCTATAGGACTTTCTATGAGTTGGATCCAACCAAGACAAAGTTTAGGACATTTATTGGCAGATCAGAATAGAACTCAGCCGGATTTCAACTCAAAATTGGGCCCCATATTTGCATTCTTCAGTATATCTGAAAACCAATCCTAACTTGAGGCAGTAAAGTGGATGTTTTGGTGTGCAGAGTGAATGCGTGCATCGCATGCATTCATAAAGTGGAGGGTTGAAATAAGTTGTTACAATATTATTTCATAGTGATTCAATGATCCCTTCTGGATCACTTTGACCACTTTGAATAGTTTTAGACAGATCATATCCAAGATGGATTAACACATCAAAACCTCCACATGGAATAACTATCATATACCATTTCTGATGTTCTTCTTCTTCTTCTTCTTCTTTTTTTTTTCTTTTTGAAATCAAATAATTTTTTGAAATTTACGACATAACAACTTGCTTGTAGCACATTGGGCTTTGAATGACCCCATTTTAAGGCCATTTAGGCTTCTAAAATACTGGTTCAAACCAAGTTTTAGCATGTGTTGATTTTTGATGGAGCTATATCTTCCAATGTGGGAGAAAGAAAGCATGGCCAATGTAGAAGTACAAATTCTTGCTTATATGATTTTAGCCTTTTCATGATTTTTCTTATTAGATATTTAATATTTTAGAAAAAAATGATATTTTTAACAAAAAGAGGAATCCAACCTAGACTAAGGGACCTGGACCTCACTTACAGAAATAAAGCATGGTAATCGATTCTATTATTCAGTTAATGAAAGGAAAAAGGGCTTAGAACCCTACTTCTGCAACTTTGTAGATTTTTCATTATGTCACCACTATTTGAGAGAGATCCAAGTTAAAACGGATTGAAAAATTGCTTTCTTCTCTCTCCATTCAGATTATTAAAGAACATTTAAGCATTACATCAAAAGTTAATCAACGGAACTCCTTTACTTGAATCTTGCTCTAAATTGAAACATAGAATATGGCTCGTGAAGCGGTAAAGTATGTGACGAACTATTCCATAAGCACCATGCAATATCATTGAATTATGCTTGAGCTTTGATTGGTCTGCACTACATTGAGCTTAAACAGAGTCTAGCTAGCTTAAGCTCACATGATTACACTCCTAGTTGAATTAAACTCCTCGGCCCTAGTTGCACACAAAGCTATGCTGAATGGATCTGAATTTAATTTCAATCTCCCAAGAAAACTGCGATTCGATCCAATTTATGACAACTAAAAAGAATCATAGAGTCGCGAATATCAATTTTAAATCGACAGTCATCTATTAATACATCTGTTATAATACTAATTATGATAAGCTTTTGGATTAGATCATTAATCGTCTGATCGAGAAACTCCAAACTTACACTATACAACAATTATTATCTTGGATCATTGCATATTTATTGGTTTTCAATGATTGATGGTTGATAAAGGTTGGATGCAGAGGCTGTCCAACTTTCTCAAGGCATGAGGCCGGACTTCTTCATGGCTAATCGACCCGTGAATCCCACTCTCAGTGAAGGGTCCCCGCTTATCATTGCCCTCCAGTAAAGAAACTGGCACTAATTAAGCTCAGATGATATAGCAAGGTGTACCAACTCGCGAAAACCAATCACAAAGATTATAGTATCCATACTTCTCAAATTTGCTGAAGTTTTCCCTCAACAAGGCAGGATGAGGACCACTGGATATGCAAAGATTTTTAACAGTGTTGCAGGTGATGGCTTCCCTAACACCAAGATGTGGCAGGGAGGTCAGCTAGACCACTCCACTGATGGTTCTCTGAACAGTGACCATTTGCAACTTGACTTGGAACTACTTTGAAGAAATTTCCTTGGTATGTTTAGGCATTCCTGACACCATCCACAGGCTTCTACTTTACTGGTGTGAGCCTGTGAGGTGATGATAAATGCCCCAGTCTTGAGAGATCTGCTCTCTGACCAGCTGTACGGCACCGGACAGCAGCCAACTTTTGCTGCAGATCAGCATCCAACACTTGGTGCACTGTGACAACGATAAAATGGTCGTGCGTACAACTTCACTATCCCTCTCGGTAACAAATATCTGACACGTGGGACAAGCATTGAACACCAAGTTATATACAGTTGGTTGTTATACCATTTCTGAAAAGGTTTCCGGCTGGAGTTTTGAGGCAGTATCAAGGAATAATGTTGGTTGTCTTGTTAATAGATGCAATGGATTATAAATTATCTCGCATCGTAGATGTTAAAGGTTAACTTACATTGTATCTAATATCCAAGATTACATATTTATAAATTATTTGAGTACGGTTATCTATTTGCCACTTGGAATTAGAGATGTAACCCTCAAGATTTGACATATGTTGTCTTAAATCTTGAAGGAGATCATGACATATATTGTCTTGAAGCTTGAAGAGATTTTGATGAGGTAGCATTAGATCCGATGGATCGACATAGATCCGAGCAAACTTTGCCAACCATCGAAAACCGTAAAATGATAAACAAGACCTCTGAACAATGATAAATGATGTCAATCGTAAATTGTACAATTATGAAAAGGCTCATCCACATGATACTACAATTAATTACAACCCAACAAATCTCTTTTTTGTGAGTTTTCATGTGTTTCTCCACTCATATTATCTAATTAGTGATTCAACTAAGTTCATCTTAATTTTATGTGATTCAAATAGATCGGCTTGACTCATTGGGTTCCCACACTGTTGTGACTTTGCAATTCTCCTTTACTATTTAGAAAAAAATTGAAAGTTATTGTTACTAAGTCACAAAAATTATCTTCAAACAAGCATAACTCAATTTTACACATATTTTAGATGATGTCTATATCAAGCTATCGATCCTATACACTAAAAATTAACAATGACAACGACCTTGTAACCCGATCTCATGGATCTAGTTGGTCTAAATCCTTCCATTTTGGTGGTGGTTGTTTGTTCTACTGGTTGATATGTAAATCACTGATTCTACGATCTTTCTTACTAATTAGGTGCCATTGTATGATTTTTGGCGGCACGAAAAGCTACAACATTGTTTCTAAAAATTGGGAGAGAAAAATGACATATTTGTATTATGTTAGCACTTCTAGTAGCACTACAAATCAGTCGATATCGTTAGAACTATTTAGGGGACGAACTCCATAATCATGATGGCTCCATGATTAAGCATACAATAAAATGTCATGCACGGTTGACATTGGCCATTAGGACTGGACTTAGACATCCTCACTATCATTTCTTGTGTAGGGCTTGGGTACACCTTGCTATAATGCAATTGTTATGGTGGTCACTATCAACAAACAACTACTCTGGCAGGTGGTCAATATCAACAAACAACTACTCTGGCAGTACACTCTTTTTACAACATAAAGGTACCAAAGCTGTAAGTGACCGCAAAATGGAGTCCAAGAACGGACCCATCTTTCACTTAAAAGGGCAAAAAAGAAAAGTATTGGACCCAACACATGCATGAAGAGAGAGGAGTTGGGCAAAGGTTATTTATGGGAATTGGAATTCTTAATTTTGCTTTGTAAGGGACATGATCTATTTGGGAGGACCAACATCATGATCCACAAGGGTCTATAGGTGGTCATTTTCTTGCATGCATCATTGCTAGCAAGGATTATAGCCAGCTGTGATGTAACCCTAATTCTTTCTTCTTCTAGAGCATCAAGATTAAACTATGAGCAAAACTAGAATGAGGTTAAATATGTTGGTTTGGGCTGTATCTTTGATATGGAAGAATGATTCATCTTCTTTCAATCATTGGATTGTGCAATGACCGCTTAGAGGTAGATGGAAAAAGAATTAGAATGCTTTGAGAACCATACCTTGCACATCGATCTAACGGTTGATATTGCAAAAGAAGATCAATCATTTTTCATGCAAAAGATACAACTCTTCTTAAAGGTGAAAGTGATATGGATATTATCCATCCGAATCTATTTTCGTATTTGAATCAATTTGGATATGGATAGAAATTTGAGGTTCCAACTAATATTCATATTTGTATCCATATCCATAAAAAAATGGATATGGATATGAATAGACAGCTATCTGATCATATCCAAATATCTGAATCTACATGTAATCCTATATCATTTTATATACTATTTATTAATTTTTAAAAATTATACAATGATATAAATATATTATTAACATGATTTATCATCTATTTAGTCATAACTTTGATTCTATAGTCATAAAGTTTAATTATCTAAGTAATATCCGTAATTATATCCATACTTTCAATATCTGAATTGTATTCATATCTATTTAAAATAAATATGGATATAAATTTTGCATCCAAATAATATCCATATCCATATTTATATTTATCAAATAAATAAATATGAACATCGATATGATGGTATTCGATCCATTTTCAGCACCAACTCTTCTTCAAATATGTTGGGCACAAATAACATGTTACATTTTGAACATATATTGGTAGAATGCACGATATCCAAAAACTATTGTAGATGATTGTGATGCTATAAAAGCCGGTCATTACGGTAGTAACAACTGAAGGTTGCTAGAGATTGGAGCTGATCATAGGTTGAAACTGGGGGTGCTTTTGCCTATATAAAGAGAGAAGAAAAGATGGCCTTCTTCCATGAATAAAGCTACTCCAATCATCCTTTGGAGTAGCTATTCTAGAATAAGGAGGCTTAATTGGAATAGATTTTTTAGTTTCATGTTTTTCCTAGAACAATTTGGCAGGTTTCCAAAATCTTTTCTTGCTTGATTCCTAAATCAAACATAGCTTAGATATCTCATATATTGTAACAATTCAGGACCACACCCAAAAAGACTAGCTAGAGATATTGTTTGGTTTTTGTGGTACTATATAAGTACCCAAGATTTTTTCAATGAATAATCGATATGAGACTAAATATACATCTGCACAGATCCTTACATACTCTCTCTTTTTAGCCTTGACGTCCTCATCTAGGTTAAAGATCCAAATCTATATTTTCATTCATAAAAACTATGATCATTTCCACTAAATCCGTATATTATTGCAGTATACCCTAATCCACATAGGCTATGGGTCGGATCTATCCTGATACCATTTATAGCGACTCTAAACCTCATCCAAAAGGAATGGCTCAAGGTATTATTTGGATTTTTCAGTCCTCCATGAATATCAAAATTTTTCAAATGAATAACTGATGTAGAACTAAATATACATCCGCACAGTTACAATGAATGCTGCCAAGGGTAACATTCCTTAGTATATATAACAAATCAGTTGAGAAGCCAACAAAGCTATAGTCCATTTGTTGTGCTTTTCTTGAGGAGGATCAGGACCTTGAAAGGTTTTTCTATTCTTTTATCTCTTTCTTTTCTCTTTTTGATAGGAAAACAACCACTAGATTAATCGAGTGGACATCCTTCACCGCCTCAGCCTCATTGGACCGAGAATTTGGTTGTAAAGACTCAAACGGATCTCTCAAGCCAAAAAGCATGTCACACCCATTTCATGCTCCCATCGTGTAGCTCAAATTGCATGTGCATATAGTTAGAAGAAAGCAAGAAATTGAACAAAAGGGATTGTACATGGTTGGGGGGATGTCGATCGATATCCAGCACACCTTGATAACTCTTCTTCCTTGTCCGATCAAGCCTCTCTCTATCATCAGACTCCATGTGGCCGACAAGTGGTAACACAGCATCATGCAACGTTTCCAATGGATAACTCATTCCACAATTTTAATGAAATGATTGGTGCCAAAATTAAGTTTAGAAGAGTTATAACAAATTGAACAAGTTCAATTACACCAAAGGAATATACTGGAAAAGGCCAAAGTAAGTCGAGAGGATTAAATATCTATTAATAAAGTTAGATGAGGATGAATGGTAGAGGAGTTAAAACCATTTAATCTCATTCAATGTTTTGAGCGCAAGTTAGATATATCCGAAGTAAATCATTTGTCATCAACCAATCCAAAATAACCCCAGCTGCCACATTGCATGTTGAAACGTAGGATCCTATCCCATGCCCATGGATTATCGATTGCTGAGCTTACTCGGCGACCTCTCATTGGTCCAACTTAGTCTTCCCCTGTGCAGAGCCACACCAGTAGATAAACCCAACATGTGGTGGCAGTTTTTTGCTTTTACAGTTGGTAGAGTCCAAACTCCTAACCCTACCTCTCTCTCTCTCTCTGTCTCTCGAGCAGAACTTTTAAAAAGTTGGCCATCTTATAGCCAGTCGCGTGGTGCATCCAGAAGCACGACCACGTGTGGGTGCCCACCCCGGGGGAGCATCCCATGCAACCCCGCCGCCCCATGCAATGACGTCCGACGGGGACGTGCATTCGGTGTGCGACCAACCTAACCACCACCCTTCTGACATCGCCCCATTTCCACAAGCTCTCTCCCCTGTGGCCCCCATTCCCGTTCGATACTCCCACCCACACAATTCCTTCTCCCTCCACCCACCTGCATCCCATACTTATCGAACCAATTTATTAATCCTAGAGATAGCAACAAAACATCAACAAACATTAGATATGACCCAGCTAGGACTAGGTCCTGATCATATAAAAATGGGCAGGATGATCCCCTTATGTACATACAAGTGGTGGATATATATATGCATCAGACTTTTGTTTTAATATATCCTTGGGTGATCAGATACTCACATAAAATGTGGGAGTTAATGCTGCATGTGAGCATCCGGGATATACGTGGTGGATAGCCGGCCCATGCAACACATGTTGGTGAGAGGAGGCCAACCCTATTCTCTATCTCCACATCTAGTTCGATGTCATGTCTCCTTTTGGTCACATGGGACTGATGGCCACCCCTTAAGCTTCCGCTTGAACTGATCAGTTCTCCTGCTAATTGCCACGGAACATGATCGGGTGGAACTAAGCCCCATACATGTTGGTGCCTCTGAGCGGAAATCCTCACATGTTGTGCTACTTCCAATTAGTGATCTTGGCCTCTCTGACAATTAGTTCTCGAGGACAGGAGGGTCCCGCTAGGGCTCTAAGGGTTGGGTTGGTGAGGCGCCCATTTTTACACCCTAACCAGCCGCAGTGCTATAGCTGGAGGCCTTGATCCGATGCATCGGAGGAGAAGCGTACTGCTATGCTGTATCCCTTGGAACCTGCATCACATGATCATCGCCATAAAATGGGCCATGGCTCCGCGCAGCATGGGCTCGGCATGCCACCCGGGTCACGTGGCTGTACCCCGAGGTGCCTGAGTGGCCCCACGTGGCAGTGCCACTCCACGTCGGCGGGACCGGAGCCAACCATGCAGGCCGTGCTCTCAGGGCGCCTACGCCTCCGATCCGGGGGCCACCATGTGTCGCACTGAAGCTGGTGGTGGTGGGGAAGCGTAGTTACCGGTTCTGGTAAAACGCAGCCGTTATCTCAAGCTTGTTAATTACACAACGCTCGGACCCTCTCACTCCCATCCCGGCCAGTTGGTTACTTTAATCTCCAAGCACGGCCTCGAATTAATTATATATTTAAAGCACTAGAAGAAAAGGAAAAAAAAGGGGGGAACTTTTCAACAAATAATTATTAAAAAATAATATATAAAAGTTGTTGGAAAAGCTGTTGTTGACGAATTTTAAGTCAATCGGAGGCCATCAATAAAAGTCTTGTCGGCAAAAAATAGATGCACGAAAAATCCACCAAGAAAGGTCAACTTTTTTTTTCTTCTTTTTATGAGGACTATTGCTCCATCAAGAAAACTGTATTTATGATGAAATTTTGTCTGTGGAGAAAGAATAAATTTTTTTACCATAATTTTAGTACCGTAGGAATAATTAAAATTTGATAACAAATATTTATCCGTTGGCAAAAGTTACATGCATCTCAACCAGTCTCTTTTTGGATACTGCAGGATTGTAACTTTTTTAAAAAAGCAAATGAAGATGCTAGGGATGGAAAGTGGATTTTCTTTCTTTTTTAGCAAACGTAGAAGCTAAACTTGGAAGGAAAGAGACGATTATATCTCTTTGGTTGCCATGGGACTCCACTCAGCATTTCCAACAAGTTTTATTTATATCTCTTTTAGTTGCGGAAAAGTAAAATCCAATTCCATCAAGTTTTATTTATGTTTGGTCAGAAAAAAAGATTTTTCCCCAACGGTCATCTCTCATCCATTGGAAAATATTTCAACACATAACAATATATTCCCAAAACAAATATTTCTCAACAAAACTACTTTTCTATGTATAATTTGTAGTCCGCTAGGAATGTTTGCTACAATTACCTACCCTTTTTTTTTAGTGAAGGCTTCATGCAATAAACACCTTAAGGCTTCCTACGTACATTGTTCTTGAAGGAGATTTGTTAATAGTGATCATATGGTTAACGAATCCACCAAATTCGAAGACTTCTTATACATTAGCATATATCACTGGAGAATCTAGCTAATAATACTGCTACTTGGATTGCAATACATATGATGAATCAAAGAGGAACTTTTTTATGGACTTTATTTTCTGATTTTCTTTTTTTTTATTTTCTTATATGTTATTTTCTTATTCACAAGAATATATATTTATAGAGGAGCATAAATAAAATCTGACTTTTTCTAAAAAAAAAAAGGGGGACATAGAAGGATTCCTAAGTGAACATGATGGGATGGAGATTATGTTTGCCTGAGAGGTCTCCACATGATAAGACAATGCAAAGGACGAGCGGTGGTGCTATTCTCAATCACAAGGGAGACAAGGCATCTTTTGGGTTTAGTGTAAATGTTATTAACATAAGACTAAAGCCTCCACTTGATGGAGTTCAGAAGTCCCAAGTTTATATTAATCCTAGTCCGCAGACAAGTGGGAGAAAGATGTCAAGTAGCAAGAGCCTAACATGTTCGAAATATGGCATGAGTTTGCCAATAAATCGGCTAAGGGTATTTTATTAAAACAAGGAAAAAGATCCAACACGAGTGTAGAAGGTAGTGGAACAAATAAATTTAGAAAGAAACAAACTGAAAATTAGAATTAAAAATAATATTATTTTATAAACAACAAGTACAGAAGAGGCAAAATACCTAAAAAAGTCATCATGAAGTCCATGATCAAATGTAGAAAGTTTGGACTCGATCAACTATCTAATCATACTATATCGATCATAGTACGGCCCGGGGAAAAATTCCACGAATTATGAATATTCCCGTGTTCTTCAAGGCTCCGGAGAAGAAATTTATTGCCAAGGTTAGTAATGCAAGGAAAGCGGTGAGTACGGCGGGATTAGCAAGGTGGGCCCATCGCGGAAAACGGGAAGGGAAATGTAGGCCTGTGAAACTTTCTCACCGATATGTTCTCATTAGCTTGCCTTTTTACAGGCCTCTTCCCATCTTTTTCTCTCTCTCCAGCCTCCCCTCTCCCACGCTATAAAGTTGCCTTGCTTTCTCTGCCTTTCCGTCTCTCTCACATCCCACCCACCTTCCTTCTTATTCCGGCTTCGCCCTCGTTCTCCATCCAGACCCCTCAAGGATGTCCAGCAGAAGGTCCAGGATCACAGAGGAGGAGATCAATGAGCTCATCTCCAAGCTCCAGTCCATACTCCCTGAGACCCGCCGACGAGGCACTAGCAGGGTAAGCGTCCAACCTTTGCCCATTTTATTCCTGTGCCGTGTTGAGCTGGATGTGAGCTCTCATAATATTTATATACTGAAGCAGGCTTCGGCGTCGAAGCTACTGAAGGAGACGTGCAACTACATCAAGAGCCTCCACCGGGAGGTCGACGACCTCAGCGACCGCCTCTCCGATCTCTTGGCCACCATGGACACCAACAGCCCCCATGCAGAGATTGTCCGGAGTCTTCTTCAGTCTTAAATATGAGAGTTAGTCTTACCATTACTGTATTCTAATTCTAATGTAGAACTATTTATAAGCTTAGGGCCAGACCAGGAGCAGCATTAGTTCCTTTTTTTTTTCTTTCTCTCTCTCTCTCTCTACTTTAATGTACATTTCTTTGAGGCTCGAGTTGTTCCCCTAGCAACCGACCAGCAACCACCGCTAAGAAATCTAAATCTCATGTAATGCTTCTTCTTTTCTACTCGGTCGCCTTTATTTTATTCTATTTCTCATCTTCATGGCTGCTTCCAACTCTCCAATTCTATCCGTACCTCAATCTGAAAAGGTTACGCTATCTAACCCCAAAAAAAGATTCCCTTTGCGTTCAGACCGTTCCGGTGCACCGCCGGAACCACATAGCGAATGCACAGCATAAGGTCCTACAGTCGTGGCGGCGGGTTCGGGTGTATCCAGAAAGAATTATCGCGTTCTTTCGCGACGTCATCCGCCCGCGCAGATCTGGAAGCCACCATCGCACGATCCAACGGTGGATTCCCACGAAAGATACGAACCTGTCCCCGTTGGAGGGTGGCGACCAATGGGAGCCGACGAGGCTCGGGAGTGGATTCCAGCGATGTGGATTAAGCTGTTCCGGTGGAGCAACGAAACGGAGAATGGGCGATGCCGATCGAGAGTGAGGGATCGGACGGCTGGCGGCGACGGATGACGGCAAATTGGGGCGAGACGCCAGCCTCCGAGTTTCCCAGCCTCAGAACGTGATGCGGGCTTAACCCTTAGGTCCGCTGGGCCCACGATTACAATGCGGCCCCACCATCTAATCAGTGTACCTTCCTCTTCTCTCTCTCCCGCGGTTACAAAAAAAAAGTTAGTTGAGCGGACGGTTACACAGGCAAAGCGCGATAGAAGTTACCACCGAAAGGCAAAACGAATCCTCTTTCCACACATGCCTCTACAATAATGACAAAGCCACACATTAGGCAGTCTATGTTGTACAAATAAAATTGGGGTAGAAAAAGAAGGAAGAAAAAAAAAGGAAAGGACTGAAATGGAGCTCCTGCTTTGCTTCTCTGTAGATAGTGCGTTTCCTTCCCGTCCGGACCTGCACGATGTGGAAGTTGGGAAAAAAGGTTAGGGTAGGCTCGGTTAATGAACGAGGGTATAATATTAACGTATTTCTAGCGAAGAAAAAGAATGTATGAATCTGAAATGACTGTCATACCCCTAGGAGTGAGGGTATTTGATAGAATCAAAGGGGTAGAATCATTCATTTGGTGAGGCGTACGAAGCGGCTCAGATTCCAGGAGGATAGGACTGTGGGGATAAACGTATAAGGTTTATGGGACGTGCGGTCACCGTCGCTGAAGATTGAATAAATAATATTATAGATCTTTAAAATAAAATCGATCAATAAATTAGGAAAATAAAGAAAGAAAGGAAGAAAGAAATAATGAATTTAAGGAGAACGATGAATTAATGTTAAAAGAAAAAGATCCTGTTAAATTGAAATTGGGAAAAAAAAAAATACATAATCTCTGATGAGAAAGAGTAGAGAAAAAAATAGATCGATCGCCAAAGTAAAATCGGAGGAAGAAACATCGAATTCAAGACGGACCAGTTCCGGGCTCTGATATCACCGGAGGGGAACTGATCCCGCCTTATTCCCGAGAGGGGAAGACGGCAGGATCGATGGCGACCGCGAGCACAGGATGGCGTCCACGTGGGTGCTCAGATGGAGCAGCGCGATCCGATGGCTGGCGCTCCGCAGTCCCTCGGCCGTGATCTTGAGCTCCTCCTCCCGTATTCTCCTCACCTGGCTGTGCACCAGAAGCCGGCCGCTGACCTCCGCCACCGCCGCGGCCTTCTCCTTCCCTTCCTCAATCTCCATCACCGCATGGCCCCCGGCTCCAGCTAGGTCCGGCGAACGCCATTTATAGAAAGGAGAGGGGAGGCGGAGGAGGAGGTGGGGTTGCGAATTCCTTACAAGTTACGCGACCCAGGCGCACAAGTGGGCACGTGAGGGGACACGTGCCCATGGTTGGGCGTTTCGAGTGGCGGAAGGGCGGTGGCGCCGGGGCCAGCAAGAGAGCCGTCACGGTTACGGCGGGAGAGGTGTCGAGGACGGGAGGGGCGACGGCGCCACGTAGGGGGTAACGGTGGGCCACGTCACGGCCAGGGCCACTCGTCGAGGACACGCGGGCTCTTTAGTTGCCCACTGATTCGGGTGCAACATCGCGCCATTGACTGTGGCCGAGTCTGTTAACTGAAATCCATATGATTCTGGCACGCATGTCCAGGTCCAGCTGTTTGACACCTCGAATCACAGCTTCAACAATTCTCCCGGGAGAAAAAAAGGCGTTACTTGACTTTAAAAATACAAATTCGGGATACTTCGAACAATCAGATTCTAAAGGACGATTGGGCAAAGCCAGGAAATATATATCTTCCTCAATATAAAAATATAACAGTGTGTATTCTAAAGATGTGCTTGATTTCTAACTATAAAAATAATTGAATACCTTGCACGTCACATTGTTAATAACTCGATTCTTTTCACTTTAATAAATAGAGGATTTTTTTCTATCCAAAATTCGAGGATATTTTCGAATAAAAGTGAAAAATAGAATTAAAAAAAAAAAACAAATTCAAAACTCATATATAATGGGTGGGCGACGCTTGGACATTGCTGAGCTCTCAGATTTTAGTTTTAAATCTTTCGGGTTCTATCTGAAAATAAGAGATACTTTTTACAAGACATGCAGAAGTTGCTCTAAACTTTTTACCGGCACCAAGGTTGGTTCCTCTTATGGAATTAGATTTAACAGTCTGATATTTCAAGACAAAATAATGTAGGGAGTAAATTTGCTTACCAAACTGGAAGATTAGTTTCTACCCAACCTGAAATCCCCAATTTTAAGATTGTCAGGCCTGCTGATGTCCATTGTAACACTAAGGATATTTCTGCAAAGAAAATAAAATGGAACCTGCATTCGAAGCCGGATATTCATCGACATACTTTAGAAATGTCGTATCTCTTTGACTACATTTGGTTCCAAAAACCCTGCTATCTACAATTGTAATACATCTGAAGAATCTTCATCCAATAAGTCAGTCCCGCCACAGCATCTCCTCTGGCTTGAAGAACATAAGTTGTTTCTAGTTATTAGACTCACAAGTTGCAACAAAGGCGAAAGGACAGCAATTTCATACCTTTCTGAAACATGCTGCTGATCTACCCAACAAATCATTCCAAAAACAGCAATTTCCTTTCCCACTGCAGTAGCTCCTGCAAATTGCAGCCATCAAGGTGGAAAAGACTGATACACGACAACCTTACATTATCTTATAACTTCGCAACACTCCTAAACCACGATTCTTTCACCTCATCTTGCAATTTCTAGATGGTGATGAAAACATATAACCCTTAGAAACGAAAGGGTTGGAGCAGCAAAAACCATCGTTAAGGCAAATAATTCAAGACAAGCAAAAGGGGGAATCAATGCAACCTAACGCATCACTTGGGTGATACAATCCATTTTCAGCATACTCAGTTCATAATATAACATCAACATATATAACATCCAAATAAGAGCAGAGACAATAGAGCAACACAATTTCATATTCCAATAGTCAGAAAAGAAAGAACAAGGGCGTTCTCCAGGTGAATCTAACAAGACTCTTCATAACAATAATTGAGAAACTAAACTGATAATTATTTGCTACTAGGATCATAATCGAGCACTTAATCTTCATCTTCCTCATCACCATCACCTCCTGCTGCCTTCTTGGCTGCTGCCTTCTGGTTCTTTCGCTTCACTCTTCCAGGGCGACCTCCACCAAATGGGCTATTGAGAGCAAAATCAATGTGCTTAGCCGAGTCAACCCTCACCATGAATGAAGGAATGTTCACCAACTGGCGGCCACCCTGCAACAGGAGGTTCAAAGGAATTTATTCAAGACATCCACATCAGGGTCAAAGAGTGAATTATAGAGCTAATCCTCATACAGAAACCATCAGAACATATATGAAAGAAATTGTGATGGTTAGATATATTTTAACAATGTAATTACCCAAAAGAAAATGAAAGAAAACAATCAACTTTCTTTTCATACACAAGAGAGCTAGATGCTGTGTCGTACAACCAATGTGAAATAAGCATGGCACCATGTTAGTAGTTGCAGACTAGTGGTAGTTGGAGTACAGACATCTTGCAAGCAGGAATGTTGAACTAACAAACGGAAGTCCCGAAAAGAATAACAAAGCAAGAAACAGAGACAAAGCCAAAGCTTTCATCAGGGACAAGAAAACAAGAATATAGTTCAAACTTGATGAATTGTGAAGAATTGGTGAATGGACAGAATTCCAGATATTGAGACATAAGGAAAAAATAAACTCCTCAAAGAAAAGCTTGATCTTTTTATTTTTGGCTGAAGGACAAGCTTGATTCTTTAAAGACAAGACTAAACAAGCAAATAAAACTGACATGTTAACATGGCAACCTGAGAGAATCACTGTTTGATGAAATAACTCAGAACTGTGAGCAGGTAATGATAAGACATTTTGTCGCATTCCTGCATAACAAACAAACACAACATTGCTTTTCTTTTTTAAAGAAAAAAAAAACTTGTGTGCTGGCCTGACAATCCCAAAATCAACTAAAAATCTGATTTTCCAAAATGAAATTGGAATCTATAACAATTACAAGCAACAATTTTATTGGGATCCATATTATGGCTACAGGCAACAGATATAGGGTAACACACTGAATATGACAACCAAAATAATATCTGATATGAACCAAATCCTCCTAAGTTCTAATCAAGTCTTGTTTTTTCATTGCACCTGCTCATGCCATCCAACAAAGGGCTTTGGCAGTGCATAATATTTATCTCAGACAATTTTGTTTTGGCTTACAAAGACACCATCTACTATTGTAAGAAAACTCTTGGAGATAGGACTCCACCAACATTTGACCCCATTTTTTATAATATTTACAGAGTACCAACTACGAGACAGACTCTAGCTAGGGATGATTCTAACTGATTTTTTCACTCTCTCCCTCTTATTCAAAAAAAAAGAAAAGCTCTTTTTCTGTCTGTTTCCACTTCAGACGTAAGGCACATCTATGACACACACCAAACAGTAGTACTAATAGTCCATGAGAAAAGGAACTGAAGTACAATCACTCTTAGCTAGAACCATGGAAGGGAAGGGAAGTCACGATCCCAACTTCTGGTCAAGCTACGAAAAGCAAACTCAGATAACCAGTTAGCATGTCAAGTGCTCTCTCTTGGATAACCAGTTAGCATGTCAAGTGCTCTCTCTTGGCAAACATGAGATAGTTTTTTTAAAAAGGATAGCTCAGCAAGCATATCACCGCAGAGAGGGTGAGACTTGCAAGTATCTATGTTGTAGGGAGGCAGCCAATCTATGACCACCCCAGAATCACCTTCGAACTAAAGGGAGGATACATTGATATTCACCTTATATGCAAGGCCCTTTTTGATTTTGTATGTATTAATCGTCATCTTGAAAGAGTACCCTAAGTCATTGACTCGAGGATTGTCAAGCTGGAGGCTGCAGAAGGGATCCCGTGAGTGTGAAAGAATGGTGATTACCAACGTGGCATTTGCTGAGAACAAACAAATGTTTCAAAAATGCAAACAACAAATATTCTGATCAGGAAAGAAGCAACTATTAAAAGAATAGATAATCACGAATTTTATTTGTGAATAAATACAAATAACTGTAAGCAAAGTATTTAAGCTTTCTATTGTTATATGGGTTTTCAGCCGTGCCTTGATGAGGCTGTGGTAAACATCGGGCACACAGCACCCACACACATACAAATATATAGTCTGGAACAAAGCCCAGATAAATAATGATAGATGCCTATTTGCAAATAATCTAACAAGCACATTACATAAATATCAGTATTGACAAATCCTTTATAGCTTTAAGGAATATCACAGAAACAACTAATGTGACACTCCAAATGAAAAGGACTAAAATTATTGTTACTCACACATCCATTGATCTCGAAAAAGAATAATATTATTACTTTATTATTGTCAGCAAAAAGATATCATTGGAGAAAAGAAAATAGTTAAAGTAAATCACAAAATGGAGATATTTCGGAGTTCCAGAATAGGAAAGAGGAAGAACGACACTCTTTCAATCACGACAATTTCAGACAAAAATCATCATCACCACAGTCTCAACTCTCCAGCAAGAACAATGAAATAAACATATTCAAAAACATAAACAAGATCCATAGGAAAACGTAAAGATACCATCAGAGAAAAATAGGTTGCATCAATCTAGACACCAAACAGTCTCAGACGACCGTCGTGAGAAATATTAACTTATTCTCATCATATGGCACATCTATATATTTGTCTCTTGAAATAAGAATTAAAAGTGCACATAACTTATTAGGGAAAAGAGCATCTATGACAAAATGAAAAAGAGGTAAAACATGGAGGAAAAGAAAATAAAATAGAGGTAGAAAATCAGGCCATCAACCTGCACTTATTGTGTAACTTTGCAATCTGCTGCTGCAAAGTTATCAAAGCTCCAAGGCACACAAGGAATTACATCCCTTCGAGCCTTGGCACAAGGAGCAATGCAAGGCATGCCTTGATGAAGTGAGGCACAAAAACACAAACAGCACATCAATTACTACTAATTATAAATTATATTAAAAAATATGAGGCTGTATCAGATATCCAAATGCAACCAGGGACTTAGTCCAAATATTTGAAGAAGACAGTACCTTGTTTCAGCATGAGGGAAAAAA
>KE504635.1:3420482-3438505 GCA_000441515.1 Elaeis oleifera | reverse complement strand
AAGAAGGGACTTTGTCCTCACATCAGCAGAAAAAGAAAAAAGAAACAAAAGGACTAGGTACCCTGTTTGTCATCACACAGCAGCTGCTGCTGCTGAGAAGAAGAAGAAGACACGGGACTGGTCCCTTTTTCACAGAAGAAGACTTTTTGTCCCCTCTTTCACAACAGCAAAACAAGAAAAGGGAAAAAAACAGTTCCTGTTGCAGTAACAAAGAGGAGTAGCTTGTCGCATCACCCTCAAGCTGCCATGAGTTCCTCTTTTCCTCCTTTCTGTAACTGGAGAAGTCAATTAATTTCTGAACACTTTACTTTTAATTGTGAAGCTTTGATCAGCTTTAATCCAAGGCTGTGATCTAGTCCTGCAGAAGCTCAATAAACTTAGCTTTAATAAGCAAGGCATGCCTTTTTTGTGCCTTAGTGTCTCAACAAGGAACACACCTTTGCACTACCAATGCGCCTTATTGATGGGGTTTTACCTCAAGACAGATGAGACACTTAGGGTGGGCTTCACCTATGCTTTGCACCTAGGTGAGCCTATCAAAAAACTGGTTTGCTCTGGTCACTTTATACTGTTCTAGAAGTCAGCATCACTTTTTCCGCAGAGAAGCATACGAAGAGCATTGCAAATGAAAGAATGAAGGGTTACACATCTAATATATATTTAATATATTAAAATTAATTAGATTTCACCCTGCTTCTTTATTTTGTTATCCCATATAGCATTTTTTTCCCCTAAGGCTACATTTGGTTCAAGCATAAAGCAGGCACAAGTCATGGAATAAGGCTAAAAATTGTCAAATAGCATTTGGGAAAGAGGCATAACAAAGGAATGGTTATGCCGGTCAAACATGCTTGTGAGGGAGAACAGTCATAAACTATTCCTGGCATAAAGGCACCCATATTATGATCAAAAAATTTATCATCCCAATGTTACTCCAAAAAGTGGAGCAAAATACAAAAATGGAATAACTCAAGGCATTACTATTCCCATAGGCCTAAATTTTGCTATTCCCATTTTTTATGCCTGAATCAAACAGAGCCTAAATTCAGAAATTTAAGAGTACCATAGTCTAAATGAGGATATGTTTAACTGCAGGGTTCAAGTTGGCTCCACATCCAAGTAGCACATGACCGCTGACACATTTTACAATATCTGTATCTGATCTATAATACAATCCAATTTATCCATATGGATCACCATTCCTTATGAGGCAGAATTCATTTAAGTCAGTTCCTCACGCATTTGTACTTAGCTTCAATTCCACAAGTGACAAACTTGAGCATAAAAATAATGTTGCATGGCCAAATTCATCGCAGAACCCTCAGTAAGGTATCAATGTAATACTGTAATTACACACCAGGACACTTTTTCTAGGGTGTCCTCTACTTTATAATCAAGAAATGCTGAGAAATTTATGGTTCATTCTAACATTAACTGTAATTAGACGCCAGGACACTTTTCTATGGTGTCCTCTACTTTGTAATCAAGAAATGCTGAGACATTTATGGTTCATTGTAACATTAACTATAAGCAAACAATCATCATAGGTTGACACCAGGACACTTTTTCTGTGCTGGCATGAAGACTAAGAGTCGCCTATTGTTAACCAAGTAATACTTACCATGGCTAAGCGACACAACATGTCATTGCTGTAAAAACAAAAGTATCATGAGTGGCGTACCACCTCTCTCATGCTCAGCAACAAAAAAACATTTAGAAAACTAACAAGAAATAACAATACTCATATTGTATAGACTGCTTATATCTGTATAGACTACATTAGTTCATAAACCTTCTAGCACTGAGGTACAATAAATTTATATACAACTGCATTTATATAGACTGCTTATATTTGCATAGACTACGGTAGTTCATAAACCTTCTAGCACAGAGGTACGTTAAATTTTGCATCCATTTATAACACATATGGCCTCATATTTTCTTGAATACTAAATTAAAATTTAAAAAAAATCAATTTGCACTATTTTCTAAAAAGAGTCACCAATTTTCTACCATGTGCTTGATATATTCAAGTAAAAAGGGCATGATACAAAACTTTGGACGTTAAAATTTAAACAGCCACATAATCACACAATAGTCAAATCTATGCAGCCAACATTGAATTACATATTGAGAAATATGAAACAAAAACAATGCATGGAGCATAGTTTTGACTTAGAGATCATGAAACAAATCAAAAAGTTCCCAAAAGTTGAGCATATTATGAAAAGTTCACGCTATTAAAGACAGAATCTCGGACCAACCACCAAAGCTTTGCAAGCGGTTGGATTCATGAAAAATGTCTCCTGTACAGATCAAGTGAAATCGACACAAAAACATCAGAAACATGACAATTACTACACTGCAGTCTTACATACCTGATGTGGCGCTGCCTGATGAGGACCCTGGCGTGATGGATCGACTTGGCCATTCCAGACTTGAACACCTGTGTCTGGAGCCGGCGCTCGAGGAAATTCTCCACGGTGAGGGCCAGAACATAATCAAGCTTGTTCTGGTTCTCGTCAAGGAGCCCAAACCGGTTCATCCGGCGCAAAAGGGCCTCTCCCTCAAATATCCTCCGTGGGTTCTTCTCGTCGAGGGTGAGGAGCTCCCTTGCAGCATTACGGATGCGACTCAGGACATACTGGACCCTCCAGAGCTCCCGCTTGCACCGGAGCCCGTACTCTCCAACAAGCTTCAGCTCCGCGTCCAAACGCTCCTTCTCATATGGACGACGGGGCTTCTTAAAAGTCTTCCCATCTATAGATTTTAATGTTATCCCGGTAAAACATCCCACACATTTATAAATAATCGATAGCAATCTCTAAATCCTCAAAAAGGGGGAAAAGTTAAAAGCATAACTAATCAAAATCAAAATCTATTTGATGAAAAGAATTTTAGAAGATCAAAGCTATAAATATATACCTCTCCATTGACTGGAGATTTAACTGCTTTTAACATAAAAATAAAATTGTTAAAACAAAGATCTAATGATTCCAACCGAGTATGATCGACTTATTATTCCAGGTCTTCCCATCAAATTCAACACCTCGGGATAAAAATCTCTTTTTTTTAAAAAAAAAAAGTAACAAACCAAACCGATTTCCTAAAGCTTAAAATCACCGCCAAAAAAAAAAGAGCAAAACAGATATTACGTAAATCTAGAGGAACCATCAGAATGTAATCTAGAAATAAAATGTCCATATCAAAACGCCGATATCACATCGATGAGGATTAACCAGTTCGATTGACAAAACAATGAGCAAAAATAGCTATATTAATAGCAAAAAATTCCAAAGGAGACAAGAAAGAAACAGATAAGAAACGATTGAAATCAACGGTAAACGACTTCAAATCGAGTGATCTACCCAAGGAGAACAAGATCTGGAACGAAGAAAGAGGACAGGAGGAAAGAGACTCACAGTTGCGGTAGAAGCTAACGTGGACCATAGCTGGTTACCTCGCCGTCTGCTTTAACACGCTCGCTCTCTGATGCCGAGGGGGAAGAGGAGGAGGAGAAGCGACCAGAGACCGACCGTAAACCCTAGATCGCCATTTTATAGGGCCAACCCGAACCCTAGCTCGCGTCTTGGGCGACCGACTGTTGGGCTTGGCCCGGCATTGAGGACTGGACCGGATGTAGTGATTCCGGCATGTTGGCCCAAGTACTTGGGACCCAGGGGCCAATAGAGCCACGTAAAAAACTTGGAACGCCAAAGATAAGCTATATTATCTTTAACTTTGTAATGTTCATGGTTGTCATGCTTGTCTGTATACTATCTTGCTGATGCAGCTCCCTAGAGAGGGGATAAAATTATATCTAGGAGAGCATCAATGGCTCAAATATCTTAAATACTCTTGTAGGGAGAAAAGCTCAACTGAAAATGAGCTAGCTACACCATGATGAGCATGCTAATGGAATGATATGACTAATGCAAGACACACGTTGCCCGCATGTATCATTGTAGATTGGTATGCATACAATGGGCATGAACTAAAATGATGTAAAAGATCGCATGATTTAAGTTCTTGCCGAGCGGTTAAAGCTTCTGTTCATTTGATTGCTGCAATTTGAGCAATGCTCGATATCAAGATTCATCATCTTGACATCAGATCCCATACCACTACTATCATACAATAGGGTTAGTATGTTTCGTATAGTATCCAATTTAGCATATCAAGTATCGATATGCCTCCTGTACCATGTATTGATTCGGAACCGGTACGGTAAGGTAGAGTCAGTATATATGGCAAACCTTGCTAGATTATGTTAATTTGATCACCCAAATCTCGTGGAGGCAATGTTTTCTGAGGATAAGTCAGTGGAAGTGTGTGGCTTCTGGTATTTGCAGAAGGTGCAGGGACCGACGGCTGAGGGTTTGCCATCATATCACACTCAACTTTGATTTTCGTGATACGTGTTTGATGACAATCTCATAGACCTAAGACTCACAAGGCCCAGGCAGAAACTTCGGATTTGCTGCACAACAGACTCAAAGCAGACCTTTTGAGTAGTTTTGGTGGAGTCCAGGTACATGGGATGACTTGAATATTCCTCTTAAGCAGGTTATAGATCACACTCAACATTCTGACCTCCAAGAGGATCCTAGTTTGCCTTGTGGTCTTAGCAGCTTCCTGGCTCCGTCCTCCACGCCGTCAATAAAGCAATAGGCTAAATTCCCTGTGTACCGGCCTTGTGAACATCCTCTCAAGCCATACCATTACTAGAATTTTTCTATTAAGCAGGTTATCCTCGGCCCTCTTTTGAGAGACCAAATGAGCATTCTTTGCTTCAAGGGGATCCTAGTTTGTCAGCAAAGATCTAATGAGGTCCTCTGCGAAAGGGTAGTGAACTCTTTTTTGGAGGATGGAGAAGAGAAGGAAGAGTTAGAAGTTGTATGGATGTAAATTGTAATGAAGGATCAGAAAATAGCTGGAAATTATATTGAAGGAAATAAATAGAAACAAATGCCAAATGAGGACTTACATGACCAAACCCAAATAATTCAGATGACTTGATGGTTTGTTTACAGTTTATAATCATATATGGGAGAAATTGCACAGTGGGAGAAAGGTATACTTTGAACTCACTGGTCTTTACGCAAGTACCCTGCGGCTGTTCTGTTGATCCATACACTTGGGTGGAGTGTGCAAATTACAGTTTGAGCTTCAACTCAAAACATATTCTAAAATTCTGAGAGAGCTCAGCAAGAGAATAATGCTGCTGTAACACCTAAAATAGTACATGTTATTCGCTCCCTTGAGACACCTGCAGCTTGAACCACATGACAATCCCTTGGCCATTAAAGAGAAATGGGCACACCAATAATCGTAATATAATCAATAAGTCAATGGAAAAACAACAACTAAAGAAGCAAAACTTAAAATTCCAGACCAGTCGTTGAAATTTTAGACAGCAAACCACAATACCATCACTCATCATCCAAAAGAATCAAACATTAACACAAATAGTTCAGTGAGAAGTAAATCAGAGCAGATGGAAAATTGGAACGAATGAAACTGAAAATCAGTGAGGCAACAACACAATAGTCGGATAGATATCAGAGACTCCACACCTAAACCTTACCAAAAGCATCTCTCCATTCAATACTCGTTATCCTAAACAAAATAGGCTTCATACCGAGAACAATGCCAAAGAAAACTACTTTTGTTTCCATCTATATATAAATAAATTTGCCATCCACTTCCAGATAGCTCGGTTAAGAAAGCAAACTGACACAACAGAGTTTGGGCAGCTAACCGCTTCGACTGAAGTCACACCAGGTACTTTGGACAAATTGAAGAAATGAGAATGGTAACAACAGAAAAACCAAGACTTCATATGATACAGGTCTATGCTGCTACTCCATTCCCTGTAATTCCGTAAACCTACAAATTTCATACATAACTAATCAGTATCTGGATCTCCATCAACAATATCTGGTAATGAATCAAGAGAGACCGAGTCAGAGTCATCCATCAGCTCCTTTCCCTTATTCCAGACGGTTAAGCCTCTATAACCATCATCTGCATCATTTTTGAGATTTGAAGCACTGTTTGCAGCAAGGTCACCTCTGCCTGGCACCATCAGATCACCAGAGGAAATGCCAGCAGCAAAATTTTTAGATTTATCAGCAATGTTGCTGAGATCCGCAGCATCACTTGAAATCATGTCTTCTTTGCCTAGAGGCATCCCATTGCTGGAAACTACATTTTTGTTGGGTGATGCCCGCTCAGAGCCAGCTGCAACACCAATGCAATTACTGGCATTGGGTTCTTCCATTATGGCTGACTCAACCATATTTCTTCTTTACTGAAGCATTCCATCTCCACATCAATAAGGCGCTCCTGACTGCCTTCAACAATCTCATTACCTCCGGCACAATGAACCCCCGCACCCTTTTCTGCCAGAGAATCTTCAAATAAACCAGGCTCAGGTTGATCAGCATTGTGATTATGTCTACTCAGGTTGCTGGCATCTGCTGCAGCCTCTTCATCACTACCCAACCAATTGAAGTATTGTTCATCATCCTCCAAATCATTAAGAGACCCTGGACCACCCTTGGACAATGAAGGCATAGTGGCTTTCTGGTTGCTGAGAAATGTACTTTCTGGGAATCGGTCGTTGAAACCCTTGTCAAGTGTCAGACTCTTGGCAACTGAATAATCCACCAATGGTAAGGCTCGAGGATGGATAAGAACTTCCAAGGCCAGCAGGGCATGTGCGCAGAACGTAGAAAGTGCAGTTCCAGTTTCTAGTTTCCTGGAAACCATGCCACAAAAATATTTAAAGCTGTCCAATGTTTAACAGAAATTTTCCTTCAACCACATTAAGCAGGGGATACCTCACATACTTGTGTGAATATGAAACAAACCATAATCATACCTGATACCCTGGGAAGAATATCAGGCATGATTACCCACAATAGCAATCTAGATGTGCATGACCAGATCTGCAATCCATGGCCTCACTCTCTCTTATTGCATTATAGAAGAAACAAATAGATGGGCATGATCATATGTGAGAAACCATGGATTGCATTTCCAGGGACCCTACATAGAGATTTCTTTGCAGGCACTCATGCACAGAATTATCTTCAAGGTTTGCACAATTTTATTATTTTTTAAGACAAAATAATTATTCTCCTATTTCAAAGACATATATAATAATATCATGGCAGTTCTTCAAAAACCAGTGTGTAATAATTCTTGCGCATAGAACCTCAAGGACAGCACTACAGTACTAGCAACATTATATCACAAATGCCTACTTTCTAAAGATTATCATGCAACATGTCCCTTCTTCGGAATCACATAAACATACAGCTGGCACAGTACGAGAAGCTGACCTTCTGGACATCAGGCTGAATGTCACAACAAGCAAAAGCTTAGTCAACTAGGTTAGATCTCATAGGTTTGGAGGCCATTTGAATGCGTTGGTGCTAATAAAGTGGAAAATTTACATAATGAATGTTCAAAATCAGGTGGCCCAGAGTCATATGGCATTGCATATTGGTAAATATCAACTAAAATCCTTCTTTAGAAACCGCTGCACACAACTCGAGCTCGTCCTCACTGCTCAAACAAGAAAATGAGTGAATGTTGTCACAAAATGAAAGGTCGGTATGGGGTTGAGTAACTTCAAATTTCTGCTGCAAAAGCAGCAGAACCCACCAAACCCCATACCAACCTGGAAAAGATAATTCTAGAGAGCTGTACCAAGTAATAGCAAATTCCAAAGGTGCTTATAGCATTGATTGTATTTGTACTTAAATCAGTTTCATGTTCCTAGTTTAACCACTATCTTTTGTCATATGTTAGGAGCTTTAAATGCATGCTTTATATAGCTACCTCTGCGGAAAAGTTCAAGGCCTTCTGATAAATATGGAGGGCGAACATGAGCTTGCGAAAGAAGGGATGCTAACAGTGCCTGTAATGCTGCAAGTTGAAAATCAGCTCGTGACATTGTAGGTTCCTCTGTTAAAATGACAGATTTTCCCTCGTACGACAATCCCATCTCACAGGCATTTTTTGCTACATTTATCAAAAGTAGGTCCACATTTGGCCGCCAACATTCCGATCTCAAAGAACCACCCTACGAAATGCCAAGAATACGGCATAAGAACACTTTTCAGTTGCTTTGCAACGGGTGAGTCTTGAAAAGTTAGTGAAGCACCACCGTAAAACTCAGAAACCAACAAATAAACACAGAGAGTCTCACAAAACAGGTAATTATACAAAAGCAGTTCACAAAAATATATCATTTCTACCCAACAATGATCAAGAAAACATGCCTGCCATCTAATAATCATGGATCAGCAGGTTGACACCAGATTATACCATGGTCTAATCCATAATAGGATAATGATTGCATCAGAAAACTATGAAACCAATTTTCTTGGAGTGGCATCAACGACTAACCAAAGCACCACCTAGTCAGAAAGGATATCCCCAACAAGAAAATTTGAGAACATGAAAATAAATAAAGAAAAGCCAGAGCACTACAACGTTACAATGACAGGAAAGAGCTTATTATCAACAAACTAATATTAGTTTATGAATTTATGTAATCAACATCGCTCCTTTTCCCAAAAAAGAAATTATCACAATATATGAGATGCACTCTACTACACTTCACAGGGCATTGAATTATGTAAGGGTGAAAGTCAAGGTCTATAAAGTCCTGACTATTTCATCAGGTAGCTAATACTAAGATGAAGCAAAATACCAGTTTATCTTGGCTAATGAATGTGTAAGGATGGACATATTTTAAAAGAACAATGAATTCTGAGATCTTGAAGATGTCATGGTTCTCATTGTATATGAACTCCTCTGCACATCCCAAAGCATTTCCTCCATTTACCTCCCATCATGCTCCCTCTCCTCAGGTTGCACACTTCCCTCAGTGGTTATCACCCATTCCTGTTTTGAAAACCAAGAAGAAATCACAATTATCAACATTTTTCTGTACCACCTCCATTGCAAGTCGAACTCCCAGGAGCCATCCAAGCTCGGTCAGTGACTGAAGCAGCATTCTTTCCACTTCTTAGCAGAATGGATAACAAGGGCCCAATGAATATAGGGATGAGGGCAGTGGCACATGGAGGTGAAGGCTAGTAAGGTCCAAAGTAGTAGCTGAGGTTACAGCAAATGGCACATGTAAAGCATAAGAAGGTGTACAGGTTGAGGGCATGAGTTAGCATGTCACAAGGTGCCATGTGGTGGACTATGTCGATTGACCAGCCACAGAGGAGACAACTAGCAATTTCGAGCGTTGGTGGCATGAGGCATTCTAGGGCCAGAAAAGCTATGAAGAGAGAGCTGGACGTTGTTAGCTGAGTTGTATGCTATATCAAAATATTGACAATCAAAGCAAGATTAGTCATTGTTTAGGCATTGATTTCGTAAAACAGATTCATTCTAGTTAATTATTCTTTAAAAAAAAAGAGAGAGAGAGCGCAAAATGTTGATATCATACTTGTTGACACCTTGAGATATATTGGTTTGTATCACCAACATAATAATGGTTCACATACGCATGCTTGCATCCATGGACGTACATATGTCAGTCAGTGTTTGACGCCAATATCAATATCCTGGCTGAGATTCCGGGCAATATGGAAACCATGGTCCATGTTGATATCTTCTATGTAATGAATTATGTGATGAAGATGCATTGTGCATCTAGCAGAGTTTCTAGGCTTGAGAAACACCGTGGAACTATAACCTCTAAAATCTTCATTTCATAAATTTGCTAACTGCATCATCTTCTAGATTATCCTACAGTATCATGATCAAATGATATAGCTTATCCTGTTCTGTAAGAAGATTTGTTAGTTTGCTGTCAACGACAGAACATATTTGTTCTGAAACATTCTTTTCTCCATGTATATTATGGTCAATGCAATGTACATTTGAAGGCTTTAAAAAAAAATGTATCTCGTCACAAATATACACTCATAAAAGTAGGAAGTTTCAATTACTTGTACGTAAAAATATATGCCAAAGTTATGTTGGAAAATGCATATGCTTATACGGTCAACAGTAATTAAAAGCATTAACATATACACATACCACAGTCAAAAGAGCTTCCAGTGTTTTAAGTGCAGCTATCTTGACAGGAAGAGGAGTAACTGGTTTTCTGCTGATTGCTGCAACTTCAGGGTCAACGCTATTTAAATGTTGCCTTGGTGATCCAGAAGCATGCTTCCTCTTCCGAGGGCTACTTTGCTTCAATGTCTCACTTCCTACTTTGGATGAGTATAAATTCGAGAACATTAAACTGTTCTCAGGACTATCCTTCAGATCAGCAAAAGCATTATTGATTACTTCCTGGGCTAGGTATAAAGCCATCCCTGATCAAGATCCAATCCTGCGAATTAGTAATCAAATTACTTGATTATAAAGCAAGTGAACAATGAATTGAAATAAAGAAAAGGAAAGAGAGGATAGAGAGGGGTGAGAGGAGGAGGGGTTGAGAGACTGCTTCTGACTCATTATGAATATTGTAAAAATATGCATTTTTAAAAAAAGAAAAGTCTTATGAACAAAAAGACATCTTTTAGACACAGTTCAGTTAACAATATGAAATCATACAAGTACGAGCAAATAGAGATAAAATAAATAAACCTAGCTCAGTTCCTTTCATTGCATTCATATATTTGGAGAAGATCACTATCATGGATGAGCATGCATTGTAGACTGGATACCTTTCAGGCACTGACAAAAACCTTAAGAGTTCATTACAGCTTGACAGCATTAAAGTAAATATGGGAGCAGAATATTCATTGCAGAACCATAGTCTTAGCTACAGAGCACTGTGGTCATGACAAAACAGAGATGAAGGAAGAAATACAACTTATTCAGGAAGCAGAGATAAACTATAATATGATGGATTTCCTTGCTTGATATTGTATAACTTCCCAACAAACATCTATTCAGCTTAAATCAAACCATTTGAAAAATCATGAAGTGCAAGAATTTTTGGGACACAATTTCCACCATAGCAAAAATGAATATTTAAACAATGATTTGAGGGTGTAGGAACAGATTATATACAAACTTTTACTGACCCTCCCCAGTCAAATAATAAGAAGAACATCTACACCCACAAAAATGAGAGACATATGCATTTTGAGAGTGAGATTGGCTTTTGCTCTTTAAGTTTGCTAGCATAAATGACTAATATAAAATGTTTAAAAGCTATAGGATAAAATATTATGGTGTTACTTGCAAGGACGAGCATTAAATACTGTGAATTTAGTAAGAGATAGTAATATAAAGTTTTGAAGAATCTTTTGAAAGGAAGACTGAAACAAGTGATCCAGAAACCAATTCGGGTTTCATGAAATACTCAGTCAACAACAATCTTCTTCTAGTTACACAATTAACTAGACAACCCAGAGAATGAACAAACAATGCAAAACTTCAACTCCTTTGGAAAAGCATGCCATATTGTCAAGAGACAGTTTAGTACACTCTGATTTAATATAAGAGGTAGCATTGATGATATACTTAAGCAATAATTGACATGCAACGGCAAAAATCTGAAGTCTAGGTCCTTGCACATTTTACAAAGGAATGGCATCCCAGCTATCAGTCAAATCCTAGTACTCATAGTTTGGTAAAATGTGAGGTGTATACATAGACACACACATAAACATGCATATATGTACAGATAGACATACATACATACATATACAAACATGTATATACAAATAAATATACATATAAGAATGTATGCATATATTGTACATGGTTTTAAATACCATTGGACAGGGCTGTCCCAGTTTTTTAAGTGGAATAGAACACTCTAGATGGTGAATGTCCCATCCCATCCCATCCAGGTCCATTTCCTGAGTCATCTGGGCACTCGGGACAATGAGACCACACCATTCAACTGATATTTAAAGCCTTAATATTGTAGCATTGTCAATATGTGAAGAGTCATAATTGACATGTATGAGAGTTACCCTCTATTAGTTCTTTACCTTCAAATCCATGAGAGGTTACCATCTATTAGTTCTTTACCTTCAAACCTTTAGCTCATCATATATCGGTATCATTTGGTGAGATTAGATTATGTCAAGGGCAAGAGTAGAATAGTAGAAACAGTCTACTGAAAATTAGTTAAACCCTTTTTTTCCTTTTTTGAAACATACATGGAGAAGAGATTTTGAACCAAAATGATGGCAAATAGATAATGACAATGATTGTGTCTCAATAAAGATAATTACCCAATAAAAATGGACTGGTGAACGGAGTAGGCATGTGATTCTACAATGTTGACTGCTGCATGCGGGCAAAGCTTGGAAATATATTTTATATGTTATAGATAATGGTAAACCCAACTTTGTTTGTGAATAAGGTATGGGGCCATAAATTGTGGTTGTTGTGGAAATTGACAATACTGGTGAGAACGATAGGAACAAAGAGGGTAGCGGGCAGAAATAATGAGGGTAGAGATGGAGATGGTAGAATGAGCTCGGAGTATCATGAAAATAGGACAAAATTAACATAAAAAGCAAATGAACATGATGTTATAAAAACTGGTGCAGCTTTAAGAAGTAGAAGCCTTCAAGCTTCAGTGGCCAGGGCCAAGAAGAGAAGTGACAAGGGAGTCACTTATGGGAACAGGAAAAGGTATAACCGTATAAGGCATATTGGATATTCGACAACTACGAGAACTGTTCAAGGTTAGAACCAAGGTTTTAAATCCCATGGAACAGGGCTGTCCTGATTTTTTCATGGAACAGGAGACATTTGAAACAGAGGTTGTTCCAAGACGTCCCGATTAGGATACTAGGACGCTAGCAGGACAGCCCTGTCCTAACACATGGAATGGTATCCTATCCCGGTGTCCCATAGGATGTCCTATTAGGACCTGAATCCTTAGTTAGAACAAGGCTATGCAAAATAATATTAAGAACACTAGCATCTCAACTCAAGGCATTTTCTGCCTGGATGCATGTCCTTTACTGCACATTTGTGTCATGAAATTGTCTGTTGCACCACCATTTGAAGTGGTTATGGCATCATCTGATTTCAAGTATTATGAGAACCCTTCAAGGTTTTAATAAGTGTATGCAATGCCTTCGAGATAGAAAAAAACACCAGTATTTTAAGCAACTCTGCCTACAGAATGCATGAACTCTGCCTACAGAATGCATGTGCCCTATGATGTGATTGTCTCATAACTACGCTGCCCACATTTGAAGTAACAAATGACACAGAACTGTAATCTTTCTTCTTTGACTAACAAGCTGGGATTGATCTTGCGAACTCAAAATGCACATATGCATGTCCATCACTGAGGAGCAGCTCCATTCTAGCAACACAAATTTTGACCATGGAGTACTGTCCAGCTGTATTCCATGAAAAAGAATAAGGATATCAAGGTTCTTATCCTCAATATAAGGATATTAAGGAAGTAAGACTTACCAACACCCATGGAGATCAGCAAATTCTGCATAATAGAATAAACTCTTATCCTTATATTAGGCAATGTAGCTCTCCTGAAATACTCTGTCAGGAGTCGCACAATGTTAGCAGCATGTGGTAAGAGTTGGCTGCAGGAAAAATAGCAAACACAATTAGGAAAAATCTTAGAAATCAACTTCAATATTAATAACACAACTGGATTAGATAAACAAATGAATTTTTCAGCATAATATGGTTTAGGTAATGAAGATGAATTTTGAATTTGGCTTTGAGATACAAATAAACTTCATCTGTAAGATAAAGGACCAACTCCGTAAGATAAAGGACTAACTCCAGAACAAAAGTTTCAAAACTGTTCCAAGGAAACTAAACCAAAAAAAAATAGTGCTAACAGGTGCAAGGAAATAATAATATTAAATAACTGAAAATGGCATTTCATTGTATAAAGAAATAACAGGCATTATTTCCAATGTCCTCTATTTTATCAGAATGATAGAAATTTTTGTGAACGTAACTACCGGTTTCCTACTTTGAAAAGAACAAAGAAATAATTTACCACCTCACCTTCGCACTCCTTTTATTGTCGCAATTAAAAGATCCAAGCTTGCTAAATGCAATTCTGGAAGCTCTGAACAGAGAATTTCTTGATGCATCACAGTTGTGAACAGCAACAAGGATTCATGCAGAGAACCATCCACTCTAAGCACCCTCCCAACCAAAGCTAGCAAAGGGCGAACAGGAACCGCCACCTTTTCAACAATAAACACATTGAAAGTGGGATTAATGATTTCCTGAGTATCACATATTCCAGATGTTCCATACTATCTAAATTTGGAAACAAGCAAAAAAAAAATCTATGACACAAGATAAAATGGATATGCAGCTAACCTGAACAGGATAAGGACTAGTAAGCATGATGCAGCAACAATGTATGAGAGTAGACACTATGGGAACCAATACTTCATGAAGAACTTTTGTTGCTGGCTGAGAAGCTTCTTCAGACCTCAAATGACCTCCAGTGGTGGAGGAGGATCTTTTCCTGGTGGAACTAACAGTCTCACAACCTCAGAACTTTTAGCTTCTGCCACATGTGTACAAATGTTAGTTCCCAACAATACAGAAAGAACAAATAGTCAGAGTTAGGATATCCTTTACCTTCTAGTCCTTGGAAGGCATCATTCAGAAGCATATCTATTGTTATCAAAATCTTTTGCATCATCAAAGACCAGCTGTCTTCATCACCTTTTACTTTTGGAAGTAATGCTAAACAGTGGGCAAATTTCTGAAAAATAAAGTAAGAGAACAAAATCTGTTCACCCTCCACCTAAAAACTCAAATGAATGCCAGTTGAGAACAAATGGATGGCTCTTAGCTGGGCCATGCAGATGAGACATTATCTATTGCTTGTTCAGATGACACGGGTAGGAAGAGAATGTTCTAGGAAAGAAGCAATCTCTCACCTTAGAGGTATGCATATTGCACTTTGCTGACATAATCTTTGATGCAAGGATAGCTTCAACCTGCCATACATTATCTACTGAGTTAGCATTCTTACTGTAGTCTTAACTGAAAATGTTTAGAAAATGCAATAACTACCCAGAACTTAAATTATGCTCCATGTAACCATAATTTCTACACAAAATGCAACTAATAATTAACAATAAGTACTATCACAGGTTTCATCCATTAATAATTCCTCTTCAAGACCTTTCCTCAACTTTTCTCACCTTCTGCACAACTATGAACTTGTTTTCAGCTTACTTTGGTGCATCTTCGTTGCGCATGTACCTATCATCTGAATTATTCCCATCAATTTACCCAATATCAATTCATATGTTACCACCAATGTGCCAACAGTTTCCAACACTTTCTCCAGAACTATCACACATCACATCAACATTTTAATCTCTGTGACTTCATTAGATGTACTAGGCCCACTTACTGTAATCATTGGGCTGTCAGCAAAAAGAATCAATACATAGGATTGTTGTTACTGCAAGTTGCTATCACCATGGTCACTTTTTAATTGGAATAATCAGGGTCATCTATACTATTTTAAATAGAAGCATCCCTTTTTCTTGCCACAAAATTTAAATTTTAAAAAAAATCTAGAAATTTTTTCATTATCATCTATATTCAAAAACGGATGGTTATTGTTAAACCATTTCTAAATGATTAAAGATGGTTTTAAGGCTAAACACCATGAATTTAAGCATGACCTTGAGGTTGCATGCAAGCTTCAGCATAAATATTGAGCACATGATTGTGCCATGTGAGATATTGAATTTGCTTCTCTACTAAAAATGAAAATAATATCCATGGTAGTTTCCATTAAACAGTATGTGATAACTGATGACTATGTGATGCAATTATATCTGAATGCAGCATATTTGCTAACATCCATAGATTAGCAGAAATTTTTATTAGTTTCATCAAAATAACTACAACTAATGAATAAGTCATCTCACCCAAATAACAACTAAATTCCTTGTCCATGAGAAGTATAGACTTTTATTATATATCCTTCAATAAAATAAATGTGTACAAGCAACACCAAGCTGATAGGAATGAAAAAGGCATGCTTTCCCTAACAAAAACAAGTAGAAAATATGGAAAGGGACTTACATTATCATAATGTCGATGCAGCGAAGATGGATAGAATGTTATGAGGGTGCACAATAAATCAACTGCTCCTTCCTATGTACACATGCAGCACAAAAAACTCATAATTCCATTGTCTTACTATCAGCATCCCGACAAAGAAATAAACCACAAACTCCTTGACAAATTAGACTCACCCATGCAGCCTCTGCACCATAATTGTTTAATAACTGGAGAACTGGCTGAATAAGTCTCCCAGCAAATGATGTTGCATCCTTCTTCAAACTAGTAAAACCAGCAGATCTGATATCAAAGAAATAAGTCATATGATGCCCAATTGTATGAGAGAAAACGTTCATACGAAATGGCCAAGAAATTGCACCAAGTACATTATGTGAACTTCCAAGGTTAGCACCATCTAAATAATGTAACTGAACATAGCAAGAATGCTTGATTAGAAATTCAATAGAAATAAGCCTTAAATTAGGACTGAAGAGTTCTCACTTCTCAGCCTTGCCCAAATATGCTACATTGGCTTGGTAGACCAAGCTTGTAACATAAAATAGAAGCAAGGGAGTTACAGCTTATTGAGTTTGGCTTAGCATTGTAAAGCAATGCCACAGATGGTCTTTCACAAGAAGCCCCGATCTGTTAGAAGGTGGAAGCTATAGTGTGAATCCACTTAACAGGAGAGACCTATTTGAAGGATTCTGCAATAAACCACAATGAAGCATAAAAAGCTGATATCAGCTTCAGCAACTTCTAGATAATATTAAGGAATAATAGGCATCAGTTCTGCAGTTTATGTTGGTCAATGAATTAATATATACTTGCAGTTCATACTATGTACACATGTGCGCGCAGCACAGAAAGAGAGAGAGAGAGAGGGTCTACCCTCCTGGAAGGACTGAGGCCTCAATCCTACCAATCCAAAATCAATGGTGGAGATGAGATATGAAGGACCACAACGTTGAGTATACGTGACATCATAAAAACTACTATGAAATCAAATATCATATCTTTTGGAGGTCATTTGCTTACACATCAACTGGTTCAAAAATACATTATTTTAATGGTTTGACATGACGTCTAGCATGATTATGGTTTGGAAGCATCCAAATATATTGAATTTTGTTTATACATGCTCTATGATGTGATTAATGGTATATATTTCAATTCATATGTCTTCTCATATAATTTAGAATAATAATATTACTACCACCATGATTTTTTGTGCTGGCTTGATGCATGGACAGGAGGCTTCAAGAATACATGATTGTTAGTTTCTTAATAGCTTTTATTATGTAGATACGATCAATGGTGTAGATTCTCAATTTGAGATGACATATAAGAGCCAAGGACCACAGTCAATTAAGCATAGGTTAAAATAAGTCAAGCATAGGTTAAAATAAGTCAAGCATAGCTGATGGAAAAGTCAAGCATAGTTTAGAAAAGGTGCTGCAACCTATTCAATTGTGCAAGGTATCTTAAGAAGCAATAGTACTATTATCATGCAACAACAAGTTCAATTCAACAGACCTTGTGAAAAGATCAGCCAAGGAAGCACAAGAAGCCACTTTCACAAAATGTGTGCTGGATGGCGGCTGTCAACAAGAAAGGAATAGATATTAATTAACATGCATGAATACATCATGCATGCATGAGTACAATATACAGAAGCTCCAATCATGAACATATGACGGGATCAACAAACAAGCATCACTACACAACAGTCTTAACATTCTGACTAATTTGCTAAAATATAAACTGAAATAACAGCATCTAATACTTTCAAGTGAACTCTAGCTATTGATATAGATTACTTGGAAGTTGGATGGTTCGAATTCAGCAGAAATAATGAAAATAAGTTTTGGCAGAGACTAGAATAGTAAATAAAGTTTGTTTTTGTTCTTGGAATAGTTTATGCAACCTCCTTCGCTCTCTCTCTCTCTCCTTCTCTCTCTCTCTCTAACTACTACTAA